>CM048819.1:1798920-2002444 GCA_026586065.1 Dioscorea zingiberensis | reverse complement strand
GTTCGTGGTTGGGTTCGCGAATCCTAATAGATTCCCTTCCGTTCCCTCCTCGCTCCTTCCATTCGGCTCCCTCGTATGATGGGCCTTTAGGGACAGCACACCTGTTCATCCGGATGTACCCCGAGATTACATTCACATCTTAAGTCGCTTGTCGAGGAGATCCACTTATCGTGCCAATCACAAAGGGTTAGAGAAATAAGGGTATGGGTAGGAGCCTTACCTTTGGATTTGGAAGCTTCCACTTTGGAGGTGGTTGGCCCATGATGTAGCCTTATTTTTAAGTCTGTCGGTGAGGCCAGTTTTCCTAGTTATCCAGCTCGTGAGTAGCTTCCTTAGGGGAGTGCCAATACTATTAAGTGATCGTCTTGGGGTGCTTTTTCATTCTTTGCTAATGGAAATTCCTTTTGGTCCTTCTTTCAGATTGCCTTTCCACTATTATTTTGAACCTAGCTGTTATGTGTCCTCCCATCTTTGAGTTTGCCATAAAGCTCCAAGTTCCTTATGTGGAGTCTCCAAAGGTAGTGGATATGTCTATGTCGAAGCGGGCGAGGAGTATGATGATCTCATACACCTTACTCTGGTTGGAGAGTGTAGGTGTATCTTTTTGTCTTTCCTACGATATAGAAGACTTTTGCTTTGATGCGGGGGTCTTACCCGGCTCCTTCAGCCATGATCATTTAGTTGCCTTTGTGTAGCAGCCTTGTCGGATCACCCACATTTGTCGATGGTTGCTTTCGGGGAGGGATTCAAAGTATGGGCTTATGGGTTTGTTTCCACTTGACTCCTCTGCTGGGCTCTTTTGTTTACGGGCTTTGGAGTGAATACTTTCTTCCCTTCTATTTGGGGAACCCACTGAGTGCTTTAAGCTTCGAGTTCAATTTGTCTCTCCAGGTGGGTCCAAGTAATCATCATGAGAAAAGCTCTTCACTCATCATTCGATTAGTGTTTTCAGACCTTGATGTCTGAGTGAGTGATAGAGTTAGATTTTCAGTATCATACGTATTAGGGAATAGAAACATTATTAATATGATCCTTGCTAAGGTTGCCATGTTACAACATCATAGCTACGATAATGTGTTGGGATGAGATTTGACTGAGTTCCTTCAGCGCTTGTATGCGTGTCCAGGTTTAGTTGTCGGTGATCACGGATGTTGGGGGTGTTATTTGATCCGTAGGATTAGTTTGCCCCACATGTCTACTGTGTGGATGAGTTGGCCCTTGGATCCCGATTTGAGTGGTGATAGAGTGTTTCCCGAGAGATGGGAGAGACCAAGTGTAATTACGGCCCTTTGAGTCATACACCCCATGGACTCGCCCCTTTGGGGTTACGGCTTTTATGCGTCAGAAGAGGATTTCCGAGCCAGCCTGACCACGTGGTACATCCTTATTGCCATTTGCACCACCCGTAGGTTGGACTCCCGTTTTTTTGGCGTTCCCACCCTGACACATTGCCAACTCCGCCGCCTTTCACGTACATTACGTGCATCTTTGCTCGAGCTGCGGTGAAGCGTGTTCAACTTCCTTGCGGTGCTCCTCGGCATTGCTTTCCATGGTTTTGAGATCCCTCGGTCACGGCCAGCCGATTCGATGGGGAGCTTCCCGCTTATGCAAATGCAATTCAGCATTAGTACTTTAAGGTTACGTTCTTCTCCCATCTTGATGCATGCAGGTCGAGGTAATGGGGTTTGGCGGTGTTCCATCGCATACACCCTACCATGAGAATACTTTCGCTTGAGGAGAATGGTAGCATCAGATATTGGCGGAAAAGCGTCTACCCGTAGGATCTATACCATACATACGAGAAAGTGGTCTATGAGAGTGATGCAATGAGCGGCAAGGTGGACAAGGTCTCCGATCGGCAAGAGTATTCTTGCAATGGGTGTCAATGTAAACAACACCAAGGTGGGGAGACCCTCTCCGTTGATCCATAGAATCTCCTCAACTGGACTTCTCGTAGGGTCAATGTCGAAGGACCAAGGTCTTGGTGAGCGATGAACTCACGGGAGCGGCCTCACCACCGCCCGTTCTACAGCTCCACTGGTGATCGTCTCAGAGGCTGATAGATGAAGATCCTTCCGTCTCCGTAGAGTTCGGAGGTCCACTCTAATCCGAGTTCGAAGAGCCTCGTTGCCTTCATGAGCACCTTGTCGGAACCCCAGGCTTTTCGGCATCTTCACTTTACCCGTTTAAGGCTGATTGCATCAGTGAGTGTCTCTCTCACTTGGCCGGGATAGAGTCCACCATGGAGGATAGGCATGGTGGGTCTCTTCCCGCACCTCCGTGGCCCAGGATTTCACAGTCCGCTACTCCGATCGCCGTTGCGGCTCCTCGGCCCACTGGGAAGGTCCCCTCCCCTTCTCCGGATCGGTAGTCTGCTTCTTTCGACGCCGTTCGTTGCGGTTTGTCTCCCCATGAGTTGGATAGTTCCCAGCTCTCTCTCTGGGAATCGAGGTGATACTTCTCTCGGTGTCTGGTAGTTCACATCGGTGACACACCTCGACCGTCACTTTTCATAAGCTCATCAGGTGTGGCCAGTGGCCATTTCCCACTTGAGACCTCGACCACCCGGCTAGGAGTCCCTCTTCCTAGGCCCAGTGTGGCTTGGCGTTAGTGCTGTTCTTGTTCTTTGTGTAGCTGAGTACTTTCGTAGGTCGGGCGTGCTTTCGTTCTTTTTGTGTCCAGGAACTTCCTTCGGGGGTTGCTCACGGCCAGCGGTTGCCTCGTGTGCCTCTGTCCTTAAGGTTTTTGTCCTCTGGGTAGAGCACTTCCACTGGCGAGGGGCTTGGCCATTTGCGTTCGATCCTCTTCCACTTTCGATGTTGTTCTTTTGCGGGAGTTGGCACTTCCATTACTTTCCGCTGATCTTCCCACAGCTCTGTGGCGATTAACATTTCTTGTCGATCAAAATCAGCTCCTTTCGTCTGGGAGGCATTCTTTGGTCCACGGCTTTCTCCTCCGGACCGCGTCCCATCTCATACGAGAGCACTTTGAGTTTGTTGCTTCTCTTCTTGCGGATGTTTCTAACTCAGGTTCACCATGCTCACGTAGATGCTCGTGATAGGTCCTTCAACTCCGCCAAGGATGGGAATGGCAGCGCTCTAGCTCATTATATTATTTAGATCCTAATTTTTATGATTTTTCACACCAAATTTTTTATACATAAATTAAAGGCGAGGCCTAAATCCTAGACTTGTTCGACATCTCACCAAATATTTCTTGATTTTTATTTGTTAGATAATAATTATAAAAATATTATGGTATAACCAGAGTCTCTACAGGTAAGTAAAATTCTGAAATCGATCCTTTACTTGCGGCAATTGGGGAGTAAAATGGGGATGCTCATGGTATAAGTTGATTTTCAAGGATCCAACATCCAAGAGACACTCTATTTCTACATTTCATATTGGACAACAACATTCAAACTCTCAGGTCTACATTCATTCTCTTTCTCTTTCTCTAGTTCCAACAGCTAATGAATTCATTTTGTTTTTTTTTTTTGTTTTTTGTTTTTTTTTTTTTGTAAGTTTTGTTTTAGTTGATTTCTAGGATCGAAGATTTTTCAAACATAACTAATTCTGAGTTTATTTGATTATTTTTAAAATAAAATAATAGAGGTAGTTATAAAAACAAAATTTGATAATAATAATAATAATAATAATAATAATAATAATTATTATTATTATAAAGCACAATAGAGAAACTCCCATCTACATGCATCTGCGGCTGGATAGGATGGAATTTGTTTTCTTATATTAAGGTTATATATGATGTGGATGGTGTTTTGTTTGGATACTTCTATTCAACTCCGAAGTATTGATGTTATATGTTATATGTCCATAGTGAATTATACAATTTCATTAGTAATTATTTGTGAAAAGTAAAATTGTTGCCATCCTAACAATTTAGTTAGAAGTTCAATGACAAAACCAGGTTCTGTAATCAAGAAAAATTTATCATCATATCCAAATTTATTAATGCAGTATTAAGAAATACTCTCCAAACTTGAAGTTTCTGAGGAGAGAAGAGGTGGAATGATGTTTCCTCAGTGAGATGATTCAGCAGGGCATTTGATCTTCATCTTCTCTTTTTTTGGGCAACAACCTTCCAAAATCGCATGAGCATTTCAGCATTCATGCTTTCATCTCTAGTTCTAAAACGAGTTATAAAGTCTTTTCATTTATTTTTTGTTTTTGGTAATCTAAGGTCTCTACTCTCCTGTATATTTTATTTTTTTATTTTTTGCTTATCTTCTTCCTTGATAATTACTTTAAGAAAATCCAAGCACACATATAGTGGTTTAATTTTGGACATTTAATTCTCTTCAAACAGTGGAATCCATAAAGCCTCTTTCCAGGACTGAAATGATCAACTGCTTGATGGTTCCTGCTTGAGCAGGCTTTCAAGGCAAAATCCTGATGAGTAATGGTAAGAAGAGGCTGTACACTGATCAATATCTATGTGTGTGTTTTGTTTTCTGAAAGATAAAGCAGATTTAATTCCAGATATCATATCATCACATCTTGTCCCACGATTTCACATATGTTTTAGAAGATATATTAAGAATTGTGATTATGTGATAATTACTTATTCTTCGGGCACGTACACTGCAAAATTAATATAAATAAGTTCGATTCTGAGATTACTTGGCCATTGCTTATGTACCAGTTGCATACAATTTATATAGTAACAATGATAAAATCTCCGGATTTAACTATCAAATTTATATAGTAACAATGCTAAATATTTCCACATCTCACCAAATATTTCCAATCTTCCGGTTCTTGTTCTTGCTTGCTTTTCATCTCAGGCATGCTTTCTTTTGCTCCTTCTTCCAGGAAAGTTTTAGACAACTCACCAAATATTTCATGATTTTTATTTGCTCAATAATAATTATAAAAATGATATAATGTAACCAAGTCTCTACAAGTAATTAAAATTCTGAAATCAAATCCTTTTACTTGCAGCAATTTAGGGAATGAAAATGGGGATGCTCATGAGTATAAGTTGATTTTCAAGGATCCAACATCCAAGAGACTTCTATTTCTACATTTCATATTGGACAACAACATTCAAACTCTCAGGTATGTGAGAGTAGTGAAATCACTGGTTTACATTCATTCTCTTTCTCTTATTTGATTTGCCATTCTTCAATGCAAATCTTTCTTTACTCTGTTGTGCTCCTTTGAAACGTCATGTTATTAAATCTTTCATATTGTTTTGCACCACTTTAAATTTTCCTTATTAACAATGGTATTTCCTCAAATTACATGATTAAATTACATTCCTGATTCTCTATGCGAGGGGAACTTAATTTATCATCGGTATGCCCACTCGGGTGATGTGGTTTATTCATTTATTTGTTTGCTAGTTAGAACGAAGCAAGCTGTCATGGAGTTTCTCTCTGGGCTCTTGTCATGTGCATTGCCCCCTCTGTGCTCCTCACTGTGCAAACAATACAACTATATCAGAAAACTTAAAGAACATAAAGAGAATTTGCAAAAGGAGTTAGAACATCTGAAGAGCCGAGGAAATGATATCAATGATGAACTGAATAGAGGCTGGCAGCAACATGGAAAGAATCAGAAGGAAGAGGTAAAAGTTTGGTTGCAGAACTCACAAGAGTTAGTGAAGGATATAGAGAGCATTGATACAGAATATGGAAATGGTATGTGCCTAAGGGGACTATGCCCCAATTGCTACTCACGGTTGAAGCAAAAGCAAGCACCTCGAGAAGGCGATCGATGATGTTAAAGGTACGCTAGAGAATGGCCAATTTTCATATGGTTTGTTTTACGCTTCATTTGCACGAGAATCAAGGACAGTTTGCCTGCAATGAACATACTGAGGCGATCACGGCTAAAAGGAAGAGGGATGAGATTTTTCACGGTGCATCGGGGATCGGATGTGAGTAAGATTGGAGTGTATGGTATGGAAGCGGTGTTGGCAAGACAACCATCATGACAAACATTTACAATCAATTTGAAAGAAATGCAAGAATTTGATATTGTGATTTGGGTATTTGTCTCGAGTTCTTTCATCTTGGAGAAGCTACAAGAACATGATTGCAAAAGAGTTGGGTTGTAACCTCTCACGAAACTAGTAGAGCAAAGACTTTATATGCGAGCTTTTAGAAAGGAGGAAGAACTTTCTAATCTTCTTTGATGACATGTAGGCGTAATATTTGTCTCGAGAAGAGGTGCAGGAGTTCCCCAGGCCCAATAGAGAAAATGGCTCTAAGATAGTGTGGACCACTGCTCGCTCTATAGGAGTTTGTAATAGCATGGAGAGCCAAAGAAATATCAAGAAGTTGAAGGCCTTCTTAAGGAGGAAGGCGTGGACTTTGTTCAAGGATAAAGTTGGCGGTGAGGATGTCATTTCTCCGAGAGAATTGGAGCCAATTGCAAAGAGGTAGGTTGAGGAATGTAGAGCACTTGGCAGCCACGATCCGCGGTGGGGGCGTGCTTTGAGGAAAACATATCAGCTGGAGGTCTGGAGGAGTGCACTGCAAGAACTGAGGTCATCAAGCACTGATCAGATTGAAGGCATGGAAGAAGAGGTCTTTCGGAGGTTGAAGTTCAGTTACAACAGGTTGAGTAATGATAAGGTTCGTGAATGTTTCTTGTACTGTGCTCTGTATCCGGAAGATAAGCGTATAGGTGTTGATGAGTTGATTCAGTGTTGGATGGCAGAAGGTTTGATAATTGAGTTTGGGAGTTGGGAGAGGGAGATAGACAAGGGGCATGCTATACTCAAGGAACTCAAAGATGCATGTATGATAGAGAGTACTGGTACTGGTGAATCTTATGTTAAGATGCATGACTTGATCCGGGATCTAGCAATTATCATCACAAGAGAACAGCCTCGCTTCATGGTCAAAGCAGGATCATTGCTAAAAGAGTCACCTAAAGAGGAAGAATGGGCAGAAAGTCTAGAGAGAGTCTCATTGATGCAAAATGAGATAGAAACATTACATGGCCAACCAAATTGCCCCCGATTGTTGACTTTGTTTCTAGTAGGGAATCGTAAATTAAATGACATATCGGAGACATTCTTCAAACATATGCACAACCTCAGAGTCCTGAACCTCTCTTGTGCAATAGACATAGAATCACTTCCGGATGCACTTTCAGATCTGACAAACCTCCATGCGCTGCTCTTGAATTCCTGCTACAATCTCAAGTGTTTGCCTTCTTCACTTGCTAAGCTTCATAAACTAAGAGTTCTGGATCTTTACGAAGTACCCCTTGAAGAAGTACCACATGGGTTGGAAAACTTGGTGAAACTCAGAAGGCTAGATATTTCCAATGGAGAGAGATTGAGAAGTTTTCCATCTGGGTTACTCTCAAAATTGACCAAGCTTGAACATCTTTTTATGGAAGATAGTGGGTGGAGATGGCCATATAGTAATGAAGATGACAAAGATAAAGCCACGGTTGCAGAAATCATAAGTTTAGAAAATTTGACCGAGTTATCAGCTGAATTTTCTGATGTGACGAGCTTCAATATCTATTCCAAGTCTGGTAGATGGAAACCCTTGAAGAAAAGTAATTTTGGGATTGGTGGATCATATCATGACTTTGATCAGCAAGACATGTGTTTGAAGGACTGTGATTTCAGAAACGTGAGTGGGGTTATGCTACCCAGTTTCACCCAGTCTCTGGAAATTTCAATTTGCTATTTTATCCTATTGTCTAATGTCTTTGCCTCGGCAAGTTCAATACAGTTGGCATCTTTAATGATTAATTGGTGCGATGCATTGGAGTGGTTGTAGAAGGTGGAGAAATTGGTTTTCCTAACTTACAAAAACTTCAATCGTGGCGTGTTCCAAATTTTCGAGGCTTGTGCAAACAAAAAGCACAACATGAAGCAAATTAGAAACTTAAGGGTCCTGGTGATTTTAGATTGTCATCAATTAAAGTGCCTTATACCAATTGATTTGTTGCAGAACCTCCTTCAAAATCTCGAATGTATTGATGCAGAGAGATGCGACAGGATGAAGGAGATAATTTCATGTGAAACTAGCTTAACTACAATAATCCTTCCAAAGTTGAAGAGTTTGATCATGATGGGTTAACAAGTATTTGCTCAGGTAAACTGGTTTGTGATTCTCTGAGAACAATCGAAGGATTAAACTGTCCCAATTTGAAGAAACTCCCTTTCTCGATAGACAAAGTCCCGCTTGCACTGAAGAAGATCGAATGGAATGAGGTACGGTGGAATAAATTGGAATGGGATGATCCACACTTGAAACAACTTCTTCAAACCTTCTGGTGATATTAAATTAGATTGAGTGGGGCACCTCTTTTATGAACTTTGAAGATTATCATCTTTATGTGTGGTTGTGTCAAATGTTGTATTTTTGCTTTTGAGAACATGTGTGTTTATGTTTTGAGAACATTTATGTTTAGCTATGTATGTTTAATTTATTTTATTATATTTAATTTTCACACATATGAATAATGTTTTATTCAATAATTTTTTTTGAAAAAAATAAGTATCAAACAAAATGATTTTCTTAAAAACTTCAATTTAGAATTATCTTGAATAATGATTTTCTAATTATTTATTTATTCAGAATTATCTTAAATACTAATGAATGGTAGAATATATTGGAATGGGATGATCCACAATTGGAAGGTCTTCAACTCAAAATTATTCATGTGTGGTTGTGTCAAATAATTAGAAAATGTGTGAGATGTTAATTTATGTTTACTGTTAGATGTTTAATTTGTTTGAATGAATAAAGCCTTATTCAATAATTTTTAAAAAATAATTGTCAAAGAAAATGATTTTCTTATAAACTTTAATTTAGAACTATCTAGAAAACCATGGTCTAATGTTTGTCCTTCTTTTTTGAAAATGTGTGAGCATAAAAAAAGTTTTAAAATATACGGTGTCGCTCCAGTGTTGAAAATTTAATTTTCTTAAAAACTGAAAGTTAGAATTTTTTTGAATGATTATGTAATGATTTTTTTCTTTCGTTTTTATTTTGATCAAGAGGGTTTATAAACATAAGAAAAATAAATAAAAAAATATATTGCATATTAGGGAGAGTGATTCAACTTGATTTTATTCAACACTGTTGTGGAACTGAATCAAATCCAAACCACTTTGGTTTGCTTATTTTAAAAAATAAAAAAGTAAGTAATTCAACAACAGGAGCTGGTAATGCTTTGCATTTCTCTCCTTTTTTTTTGGAAAAAATATATAAATCATGTTTTATTTATTAGTTTAATAAAGCTTTATATGGTATCTCTTATTACATGATCATTACAAATAATAATAGTTCAAGTTTCCTCAATTATTGCTAGGCACTTCACTGTGCTCCATAGAGAGCAATGCGTAATAGGGTAAGACTGCGTACAATAGACTCAAGTAGTTGATGATCCTTTCGTGAACTTTGATTTAACTTTGAATGTGTTGGTTTTCTGCAATCTGTTTAATTTGATGTACTGCTTTCATATGGACAGTGACTAGTAGTGTCTCTTAAATGTTATTTTTTTGCCATTGAATTTGAGAAAGGGAAAATCTACAAGTCTGGTTAGTGGATGTGTACATTCATGTTTTTGACAATAAAAGTTCCCTCTTTAGATATATTAGCTAACTAAATTAATGTAGTAGGATATTTTAGTACTATATTTTTTTTTGACAAATACCCCTGAGAAGTCAAGGATGGGCCAATTACAGCTCACACCCACATGCTTTGAGAGAGGAGAACATCAGGACCACGTCCAGCAAGATGTAAAGGCCGATGACTCTTGCTTGAGAAGAGCACGATTACCAATAGCTCAAGAAGTCATTGGTCTATTTTAGTTCTATATTGTAACTAAGATTTCTCTTAAAAATGAGTTTATTTTGTTGGAGACTTTGTGATGGGCCTCCTCAATTTCGTTTTTAGAAAAAAAAAAAATGCAATTCCCAATCTATTTGAAGGGAACATGCGTTGTAACTTGTATTTTTTTTTTTGAATAAATGGTAAACCACGTTTTATTTATAATAGCTAGTGATAAGAATTAGATTACGGAGATTCTGTTACTCAATCGAGAAAATACAAAAAGATTAGTCATTATGAGAAGCTGCCTCCTCCTGATTGGTAGTGTCTCTGCCAATCTCTTAGTCACAGCCATGATGGCGGCGAGGTTAGTCTTCAAGGGATCCGGATCCGAGGCCCTCGTTAATCACGCCCGAGGAGAGTACTCACGAGAGTTCCAGATTGTGCGTTTCACCGCGGGTTGGCCGGCTGCCTCCAATCTTGGCAGCTTTGTAATTAGAGCTGCATTCAACCAAAAAGAGTGAGGGAAGGAAATATAGCGAATAATTACTCGAAAAAGCAGCGTTGTTTTTCTTTGGAGGCGTCCTATTTCTCTACCGCTGAATCTTTCCGTATTTATAGCCAGTATGATGAGATCCATCTCCTTCTCTTAAGGATTGGTCCACCCTGAGACGGTCGGCCTTTGAGCCCCACAGGGATTGTAACTTGTAAAATGATAAATATTTGTGGTATGGATTCTATTTCTCATTTTGAAAAGCTTGTTTTCAAGTACCCTGTAGTAGCATTTTTGTTGTTTTTTTCCCAGCATACACCTCTTACATTTTCTTTGTTGTCATCTAAGTTTTGTCATTATTTTTATTTGCTCGGATCCTAGAATGATCTCTCTAAGTTAACCTTTAACATTTGAACAAATGATCACACTGGTCTTTGCTTGACTAATCTGTTAAAAGGCAATGTAAACACAACAAACCTTTTTTTCTTTTTTTTGATAAAGTGAATAAATCATATTTATTAATGATAATAAAACCATGATAAGTGTTACAATAATCCTCTTTGGATACTAGATTTTACAACAATATTATAGCATGCCCTGGACTCATTCTATCTTCTAAAGTCTTCTCTCACTTCTGTTGCAATCCTCTCTCTCAGGCCTCGTTGCCCTCGGATCCGTGGGGGTGTTGAGTGAGAAGTTTAGGCTCATCTTGATTAAGCTCTGTGTTTCTTAGAGCATCGGTTTTTTTGACAATTGGGCTGTATTAAACCAAAATAACAAGAGAAAGTTAGTGTCACGTATAAGTTGACGCATCTTGATTTGAGAAAGGATGAAGCTTAATTTTGTATTTAGACACTTGAGATATATGAATTTTCTTAATGTAAACACACTCTGTTTCTACATGTAATCATCTTTTAAATAACATATGTCATGCATTCTTTAAGCATATCCACATCATCGCAATCGTGGACCTCTCAGGGAAAAACGTAATTTTAACGATATATTAAAGTTTTTCTTTAATACTTTTATAAAATAGTTAACTTATAATGATGGAAAGAGTATATAATTTGGATGCCAAGAACCATATTAACCTTTTTTATGTACAAGAATTATATTGAATATTGTTGAAATTACAACAACAAGATGTCAAATATAGGAGGAAAAAAAGGGTTTTCATGCTATTTTAATTTCAATACATGATCACAAAGTTAATATAGAATTACTTATCCTTCACACCTGCTCTATTGATTTACCGTCCATATGCCTCGGGATATGCTTTTTCATAGATGATTTATCTTTGTTGCAGATTTTATGTCAACTCTGCCCTCCATTGTTGCATCTGATCTGCCTCGTGATGTGATGTCATGTGATGTGTTCATAAGGGTGCAAATTGTAAAAACTATATCTATCAATTCAATATTATTATTATTATTATTATTATTTAATATAAAATAAATGTATCTTTAGTTTTGTCCACTTCTTCTATTTTTTTTAATTAAAATAGTTTAATAAACATTATCACTATCTAATTGATCTAAAACAGCTGGAACATAGACAAAGTCTTTTGACCAACGAGTTAAGACTTGGTTTATTTTATCACTTAAATCAAAACATAAATATTAAAAATCTATAATTAAATTTTCGCAAACTAAAAATTTAATTTTATAAAAAATTTATAATTAATCTGGCTTCATGTGATGTTTTTCTTTTTAATAACTAATTTTATAATCTTTATTTAAAAAACATAAAAATTAGGTTCTCATATTAAAAATAAATATCTAGATTTGTTTAAAATATTAAAAAATTATTTTAAAAACTTCTAAAAGTGAGCCTAACATAATTAAGGTGGAATTAAATGGGGAGAACGTGACACTTGATTGCCATAGTGAGAAAATGTTTGTAAAGATGGATCAAATATGAGACAAAAGGCAGCAATTTTTGAAGCCAAAGACAATAAAAAGCCAACAGTCATTGAAGCTAACGGACTACAAAAATTAAAGAATATAGTATAATGTCCAATGCTAATTATTACGGCCATATACTGGTCTTTGCAATACAAGACAATTGCTTGGCGGATTCGGAATGAGAATGGAATGATAATGGGATAAATGGGAATGGAAGTTATGAGAATGAAAACTGTGTTTGGTTTGAAAGGATTGGAATGATAGTAAGAGAAGAATATGTGATGAAATGATTTTTGTGCCCTTATGCAAAGAACTAATATTATATAAGAAGATAATAGGTTTGTTAAATGATAATTATTTTTAAATATTTAAGTATTATAATAAATTAATTATTATGAATAAATATTTAGTAAAAAATGATAAAGAATATTAGATGCACATTAAATTAAATTAAATTAATGAATAATTATATATCATTATAAATATTTAATGATAACTAGATAAACTAGATACTTAAATATTTAATGATAACTAGATACTTAATTATATTCAATTAAATTAAATTAATGAATAATTATATCCAATTATAGCCAATTAAATTAAATTAAATGATAACTAGATACTTAAATATTTAATGTTTTATATCCAATTATTATATGACTATTAATAAAAATATAATTAAATTAATGAATAAATTGAATTTGGATCAGATAAAGAAAAAAATTATTCCATTTATCTGATTTTTTTTTAGAAAAAGCGGGCATGCTTAGAAAGCGGAGCATGCTCGCGCTCCGATCTCCACCTCCGGCTCATCGCCATAAACAATTTATTCCATTTCTCATTGTCGTCCTCCTCCCGATCTCCATCTTTGCTTGCTCGCCTAGAAGCGAGCACGCCCTCCTTCAACACAGCCCTCACCTTCTTGTTCCCTGGATCCCACAAAAACCTCATGCTCACGCTCAAATCTGGAGGTAGGTTTCACCAAGATTGGGTGGAAGAATTTGAAGCGTGGCGATGGACCATCTCAGCGCCATGCGGAGCAAGTTGAGAAGGCGAAGTATCCCTCTCCTTGGCACTGCATGATCAAGTCCATAGGGTGGTGGATGCAGTGCTTGGCGAGGTGGGATAGAGGCGTAGAGAGAAGGGAGCAACAAGAGGATGTTGAGGCGTTTAATTTGAAGAAGGGCAAACATAGTATTTCCCCATCCGGGAATGCCCATTCCGCCCATGCCATTTAGGGTTCTGAGGGAATCCCATTCCTTGTGAAATCACTGTTCATTCCCATTCCTGCCAACCAAACGGGGGCATACTCTATGTAAAGAATGAAACCCATTCCCATTCCTTACAACCAAACGCACCCTACGATCAAATGAATGAAACTATTAGTTGAAATTTTCAACAATGGAATTGAATGAGTTGAAAATGAGACATTATTATTTTTCATTAGAATATATATATAAATATGGACTAGTACTAGAAGCATGTATACATTTATTGTTTCTAACCCTCAACCACTTTTTTGTGAAAAAGTAATGAGTTAGCCAACTTTTCTTATAAAAGTTAGTTTTTCTTAAATGTGGACAAACCACTAAAAACACAAGAGGCGTGGTTCAAATTATCAACCTTTCATTGTGAGAAGGAATGAGCCTAGCCAACTTTTTTTATAAAAGTTAGTTTTTCTTAAATGTGGACAAGCCCACTAAAAACACAAGAGGCTTGGTTCAAATTCTCAACCTTTTATTGTGAGGAAGGAATGAAATTTAGCCAAATGGGGACAGTCGAGCACTTTTAACAATGAGAAGTTGGTAACATGCTTAGGGTTCGAACCATGCCTAGCCCACTTTCATTGTGAAACTTGGTAATATGTTTAGGGTTCGAACCACACCCAGTCCGTTCTTGATGAGGAGCAATCCCCGGAGGTCTGATCTGTGGAGATGAAGATGTCAATAGTGATCACTTCCCAAACGTTTGTCCAATCATAATATCTCTCATCTATTAATCATGATCCACCCATATCTCCATGAGGGACACATCTCAACATCAACAAAACAATTTTGGGTTTCTAAATAAAAAATATTTAGAAATTCTCATATCTCCATGAGGGACATATCTCAACATTAACAAAACAATTTTGGGTTTCTAAATAAAAAATATTTAGAAATTGGAACCCAACTCTTTATTACAAAGTTAAACTTAATATATATATATATATATATATATATATATATATATATATATATATATATATATATATTAGGGTGAAAATCAGTTTTGATCCCAACTTCACTCTAACGGTTGAATTTGTTTTTGATTGAGGGACTAGATCGCAAAGCGGAAGAGCAAACATCCAAGCAAGAAACAAAAGCCGCATGTAATTTCACGTGGAAAACCCGTGAATCACAGGGGAAAAATCCACGGTGCACAGGCTGCGAGGAGGCGGATCCACTATGTAGGGAGTGATTTACAAGAATAAATTGTACAACTATTAAAAATCTCCACAGAATAAAGATGAGAGTGGAGGAGAATGAGAACTTTGAACATCTTGGTGGTGGTGGTAGGAGAAAGATGCTCGTTGGCCGGAACCTATCGGAGAGGATGCATGAGGGCTTTGGGCTGCGTGGAGAGGATGGATGAGAGTTTGCCGGGGAGTGAAGGGCTTGGAGGTGGAGGTGAAGGTGGCCGACCTTCTTCAAGGGTTGGAGGAGTTTTTTCGTTCTCCATGAAGAGATGCCCCCTGCCTCTTGGAGAAGACCCACCCTTTTTTAAGAAGACCCATCCTTTTTTAAGAAGAGATTTCAAGTTGTTGAGAAGGTCCCACTTTTTTCTCCGAGATCCACAAAATCAGCCCCCAAATCTAGCTCGTGATTGGCTTTTCAAAAGTAATCTGCAGCTCCTCGGCCATGAGAGAAGAGTGGACTACAGCTCCTCGACTATGCTCCTCGGCCATAAGAGAAGGATAGACTGCAGCTCCTCGGCCATGAGAGAAGAATGGACTGCAGCTCCTCAAAGTGGAAAGATACACCAAATCCGAGTGGAGAATGGTTTATGATCGTTCCATGTGGTTGTTTGGATGATCGCCAGCATCTTTCCACTTTATCCCTATCAATATATATAATTTTTTATTTATATTATATATTTTTACATTTGTATTTAATTTGACAGATATAATGTTTTATTTTTAAAGTAAAAAATATGGTACACCTGTGGTCTGTGGTAAGTGTAGCGGCTTCGGATTCGGGTTCGGTTTCCGTTTCGGATCCATAAAGGATCTACCCGTTACGTACAAACCGAGCCAAAAACCCCGAGAAGAGGAAGAGAGCGATATGAAGATGGCGAGCTGGTGGCGCGGCGGCGGAGGGATCCTTCGGGGAGCGGCCGCGACGTTGCGGAGAGCGGGCGCCGGAGGGTACCACACTATTCAGGCGGTGCCGAGGGAGCATTCGGGTTGCCGTGCCGCTGCGCGCGAGCGGGCCGACGGCAGGATTCCGGCGGTGGTTCTCTCCCCCGGCGATGGCGGCGCCGTTTCTACGAAGAAGCAGCTACTGACCACTGAATCGAAGCAAATACGAACTCTTTTGAAGAAGAATCGCTTCTTCTGTTCCACTGTGTACAGGCTCAAGGTTCGCGCTGGTCAGGGCTCCGCCGTGGTCCTCAGCTCCGGTTCCGTCCTTCCGATAAAGGTCGGAAACCCTAACCGTACGCCTGTTTATATTTGGTCGTTAATTGGGACTAATGTGAGGTTTATTGGAGATTCTAGGTGCATAGGAATGAGGAGACAGGGCAAATACTAAATCTGGTGATGGCGTGGGCGGAAGAAGGTGCGGAGCTGAAGGTGGACGTGCCCGTGGTTTTCAAGGGCGAAGACAGAGTGTCCCGGGCTGAAGAAAGGTTTGGACTTTCTGAGCTTTTACCCTCTGTTTGTTTTGATTTTGTATGCTTTTATATTAAATGTACTAATTGTAGCAGAAGCTTCAGTATTACATGTAGTGGATGTATGACAATGCGTGCTTACTTGTGTTTGGTACTTTTAGATGATTCATTAGAAGAGGATTTATGGTGTTGATTCTTGAGATCTTGTTCTTTTATAGGATCAGGATTAGCATCTAAGATGTTAGTTACTTCTTATTTATCTGGAGAACAATGAATCCACCATACTAATTATATCATTATCTGTTTCTAATGTGGATATTGCAATTACTGTGAAGCTCCATGGCTAACACAAGGAGACAGATTACAAGCAAAACAAAAACATGGAATGATGAAGAAGGGAGGAGCTCCAAAGAGAATAGAACCCTAGTGGATTATGTGTAGATTATGTGTAGAGATTATGTGTAGGATTCTCCAAAGACTATCCTATCCTTTGTCCACCAACTAGTAGATGTTATAGTAACCCCAAAATGGGCCTAAAGGCTTGCTTCTAGTTATGTAATACTGAAACCATCATAACTGGGTTATAATTATTTCCATCCTGTCCTTGGTACCGACATACTGTTCTGTGGTCACTGCACCTTGTTCTTCACTAGTTCCGTTTGCTTCACAGATAGCCTCAACCTTGAATTAGGTGCATGGTATGGTGATACTCGAGGATGATAGTCTGAAAGTCAGGTGAAAGTGTTTGAGATGTTCTTGCCTGCAAGAAGGTTGAGATATAGGCATTGTCATTCATTTGTCCATTGATTTTGAACAGACCTATCACTAGGAGCTTGCTACTGACCCTAGCAGGAGACCTCTCTTTCCGTTGGAATGCTATCACCATTTCACAAACATTGAAAATTTTCAAACTCCGATGTTGATATGCAGCTACCTTATACGTAGCATTGGTTTCTTCAAGTCTTTGCTTAACAGAGGCTCAAACATCTTTATTTGCTCAATAAGATTCCTTGTAATATGAGAGGGTGCTTGGATCTTACTAGAAGTGATTTCCTGGGCTTCTTGAAGGCTGCAGCCATATACCACAGTGAATGGAGAAAATCAAGTGGCATTGTGGATGACATTATCATAAGCAAACTCAACTTGAGCTATGCCATCTCCCTCTTTGTTAGGTCGATTGCCACACACACACACACACACACACACACACACACACACACGCACAATGTGATGTAGGCGTGGGGGTGAAGGGGATGGGATTGGACTCTAGAGAAGAAGATAAGGAGGAGAGAGATCAGAGAGGAAGAGATTGAAGATATAGAATGAGGGATTTGAGAAGATTGAGAGGATAAGATAGGGAGATTTGGAAATATTCTTTGGCTACCTTCCATTCATCACATTCTAGACATATATAGACATATCTGACTAACAACTTCTCAGAGACGTCTTGCACTATCCCCAAATAAGCGGATCTTTGTTGCATCCCCTTTGATTACATAACAGAGAACTAATGCTAATATAACCCCTAAGATAATCCTAATTAATTCCTAAGTTAATCCCAGCTTTAGTAACAGGGATGTGAGCCTGTAACATTCCTTCCCCCTTCGGCCAACACCTTGTCCTCAAGGTGGAAATCTGGTGCCTAGATCGAGGATAAGAGGAGGGTCTTCGTCCATCTCGGCCAAGAAACACAGGAATTGGGGAGGATGGCAACTGTGCTCGGGGGTGAACTTCGCATTGCAGTTGAAACAAAGGCCGCGTTCGCGTCGGGAAGCAATTTCCGTTAGTGAGAGTTGTTTGATGGGAAAAGGTGGCGGTTTGGGGTTGAGTGAAGGTGCGACAACGGCAGGCGACACGGGAGGTTGTTCAAATAAAGGAGATCGAGTTACCGCTGGAAGGGCACTTGCAGCGTTGCATTTGTCCTCAACCAGTTTGGCCATGCCAATTGCTTCATGGAGGGTGGTTGGTCGCAACAAGTATAGTTCGCACTGGATGTCTTCACGGAGGCCGGAGAGGAAGCAGTTGAGTAGATTCTCCGGTCGCAAGCCCGAAATCCGAGTCGACAAGCATTCAAATTCCTCTAAATACCTCACCACTGTTGTTTGTTGTTTGAGCTTGAATAGCTGAGCTTCGTGATTGAGGAAGGATGAAGGACCGAATCGAAGCTCAATCTGCCGAGAAAATTCATCCCATGTGAAGAGTTGGGCGGTGGTATGTAGCCAATGATACCATTGCAGTGTAGGCCCCGTCATATAGAAGGCCGCCATAGTGAGTCGTTGATTAGTGGGGACTTGATGAAATGCAAAGAAATGGTTAGCTTGAAATAGCCAGCCGAGAACATCATCGCTGGAAAATAAGGGGATCTCCAGTTTTGGGAGGCGGCTGATGGCCATGGGAAAGCTGGTATTATAGAGGAATGTGGAGTGGTCACTGGGGAGCCTGATGGAAGAGGCAACAGTGGTGGTGGTGGTGGTGAGGGAGATGGTTCAAGCTTGGCTATCTGGGCCTGCATGTCCGCCAGCACCGATTGTTGAGAAGCTTGTTGGGATGTCAAAGAGTTTTGCAACTTTTCCAACATCTCTGAATGTTGCTGGATGGCGATGCTCATTGATTCCATCTTAAGAGTCCTGTCGAGATATCACTTCAACGAGGTGGGCGATCTGATCTTCGAGGGCCCTGGATCTGGTCCCCTCAGTCATAAATCAGATCTCAATGAAAGCACCAAAATGATGCAGGAGTGGGGGGTGAAGGGGATGAGATTAGACTCTAGAGAAGAAGATAAAGAGGAGAGAGATCAGAGAGGAAGAGATTGAAGACAGAGAAGGAGGGATTTGAGGAGATTGAGAGGATAAGATAGGGAGATTTGGAAATATTCTCTGGCTATCTTCCATTCATTACATTCTAGACATATATGGACAGATCTGACTAACAACTTCTCAGAGACGTGCTCACTATCCCCCAAATAAACGGATACTGCTGCATCCCCTTTGATAACACAACAGAGAACTAATGCTAATATAACCCCTAAGATAATCCCTAATTAATTCCTAAGATAATCCCAGCTTCAGTAACAGGGATGTGAGCCTGCAACACAATGGGTCATGTTCATCAACATTCGATTCAGTTTGGTTGTTTATGGATGTGCTGTGGTCCTGACATTGAGGGATGTGCCTAACATCCTCCACAACTAAAGTCAAATATGACTTAAAAACTGTGGGTCATAATCAGAGGTAATAAAGCAAGGAACATCATGCAGGTGATCTTCTTGAAGAATAATCGAGCCATATTCAGTGACATGGGACAAAATGTGCCATCTTTTAAAAATAGTCCACCAGAACCACAATAAAATATGTTCTACGCTGGATTCTCAAGAGCCAAAGACAAAATCAATTGCTAAATCTTCTCAAATGTTTGTGGGCACTGGAAACAGCAAGTTGAATCCATTGTTCCGGCGAGTTCCTTTTGTTGTTTGGCAAACTTAATGGTGCTACGAAAAATGACCCATGTCTCCCTGAGCGGCAGCCAGAAATTTCTAGATTCTAACCTTATAAAAGTTTTGTCTCACCTAACAAACTTTCATAAGGAAAGCCGTTTATCTCACAATTCTCATAAGAGGTTGCGGATTCGAACCACACCTATGTCTTATTCCCATTTATCAAAAAAAAAGGTTTTGTCTCGCCTTAAATAAGTAGCCAAGCCTCTCTTGTGTAAGTCATAGATCAGCTTTTCTTGCAGTGACACCTGTAGAATGCATAGGCAATTTTGGAAAAATAAATAACCATCATGGAGGTGGAAATTTTATGGTGTCTCCGAGGCATTTGGTCCACTAATCATTGAAATCTTCCTCACTTGCATATATGACCAAGTGATTGGAAACCAGTGACCTCACCTCTTTATGTGATGAGTAATGCAGCCCTACTGCTGAGAGCATTGTGTACCAGCTTTGTGTTTGGTGATGAATGAGAATTATTGTAAGAATTGGGTCCAACAGGCATGTAATCAGTTGATTGTCTGTTGATTTTCTAGAAACATCAGTGACTGATGGTTGTTATAAAGGATAAACTCTTGTTGTAGCAGATAGTGCTCCCAATATTTGATGGTGTGGACCAAGGCATAAAACCCGGTGGTCCATTTTTAGTGGTTTCAGTTAGTTTCTTGCTATTGTTCAGCAACATGGAGTAGTACAGCACCTATTCCTGTCCCACATGCATTGTCTTCAACCAACACCAAGTCAAAGTCCGGGAGATTGAGCACAGGCTTCTCGTAGAATTGTTGTTTGAGTGTGATAAAATTGGATTCTGCTTTGGAGACAACTCATTTGACCTTTATTCAAACAGTCCAGTATTTGGGCCACAATAATGGAAAGTTTTGAATGAATTGGCAATAGAAAGTCGCAGACCAAAGAAGCTACAGATATCTGAGACTGAGCTCAGCCAATCTCTAATTGCACTGACCTTGGACTCTTCTACTTGAATTTCTGTAGAAATAATACCTAAGCTCAAGAAATTTAGCGTACTAGTCAGGAAGGAGCACTTCTTATGATTGATGTAGAGCTGATTTTCTTGCAAGGCTGTTAGCATGCTTCACAGGTGTTGGAGATGAGATTTCTTGTCTCGGCTGTAGATTAGAATATTGTGAACAGCTTGATCGTTTAGCAGCCCTGACACTAACCAACCACATTATATGATACAATGTTGCATGTTGTTTAATGGTAACAGGCGGGTAGATGATGTGCCATTTTGCGCTAAAACAGTGCCTCATGTTCTAACTATAGGATAAGGTATAATGTGTAACAACCTTATTACATTATTATGCCCTTTTGGGTTTGACAATCTGTATTGACAGTTTGGCATGGTTTGAAGTGCTATATTGAAGAGTATGCTGAACGTTCATTCTGATTTATGAGTAGGATTGAGAGAACTGAACCATACTATGCCTGTTTTCATGTGAGTGTGTAGGGGTTTGTGTTGGTTAGACTTCTGATCTGCTCCCCTTTAGATGGAATCAATGATAAGTAGCAGTAAATAGTGATTTAGCTTTCTTTCTTTTTTTTCTTTTTTTATTTTTATTTGCATGGGCCTTTGTAGATAATATACGTCATGTTTTAGAGCTCCTGTTAAAGTTGGAGCACAGGGTCTATCATGTGTCATATTTTTTTCAGACAGAAACAACAACCACTGTGCTTGTCACTGTAAAAATAAGTTCAATCACCTTTTTCAAGTGTCAAAGTGAACTTAGCTAGGCAGCCCGGATGACTAAATAGGATAATGATTTGCTGGGCTTGTATGCGAAGAATGATTTCACATGAGCTTTATGGTGGACCAAAGGCTGAGCCTGTTTGAAGAAAGAAAGATAAACAGTTCTCTGACTTATGCTAACTATTCTATAGGTAAATCCCATCTCAAAACTTCAGGTTCTTGCACCATCCTGTTAAGTGAGGCATTAAAATTGGCAAAACACATTGTCTAGGGTTGGATGGATTTGCATTGATCATCTTTATAGTCCCTTGGAGGCAGTTAGTCTATCTAATGCACCCACTTGTGTTGTCTTGAGACCAAGTGATAATGATACTAGAGGATTTGGAAATATGGCTGAAACTTTTTGGTCTGAAAAGTATTGTCTCACATTGTTGATGGAATTGCTCATTCCTTGGTCATCTGTTAATTGTTATTGTTAATATCAGGGAAGCAATCTTGGGAAGTAGGAGTGTAGATGGTTTATGTTCCTGAAATAGTTTGCATGTCACCCCTTTGATTGCCCAGCTAAACCTTCACTTTGATTTCCCATCGCCAATTTAGTCTGTCTTGCTTGACTCATATGCATGGTTCTTATTAATTTTATCTGTACTTGTGATGAATAAACTCGCTCGACTTTATTCACCAAAACAAAAGCTCTTTTGGTGATTGACACTATATAAGTCTATAGTTGTAACACATGAAAGCATTTCATTGGACATGGATCCTTCCCACAAGGTTCACATATACTTCTATGTTTTTTTTATCTGTTTGAAGGATCATAGAAATAACTTAATATTTTGATGGGACTTACTTTCTTCTTTTGATTTCATGATAGAAGTTTGATTATTGTTATGTGATTTATTTTGGTCAATAATATTGATCATTTTGCAAGATTGATACTGAAATTTTTTCCTCTATGGGTATAAAGCATAAAGGTAAAAGAAGAAAAAACTTTTATGTGCTGGCCTACATACAGTTCTTTCTAATGAGATTCGATTCGGAACTATTACATATTTATGTGCAAAATACATACAATGAAGCAACTTAATCTCACTTTTTCGAGTCTAAGGAATCTGATACCTTTGCCCATGAAGGCACTTGCGTTGATGTTCATATTCAGTTGGAATAAATGAACCCTATGTATGAATCTGGGCACCTATTCTTTACTAGAAGCCCTTTCTCTAATAATACCAATACCACACTTTGAGGCAGGACACTATTTTTTAATGCTATGTTAGAAGAAATACTCTTCTTTGCATTTATTTGGCCAAATAAATAGCATAAATTGTTTGGTTCTAAATTAGTTGAGGAAATAGATCTTAATGTTTCAATGAAAAAAACCATTTGACTAATTCATTATGATCTCACTAAATGGTAAATTGGGTCATATGTTTGAGTTTAACATAACCCCGAACTTTTTGTCATTGTGAATCATAGGAATTTGTACAATCATAGTAAGCTCACTGTTTATGAACCGACAATGTATAGTAAATTCTTGCTGTGTTTGCTCCTTTTATTTTATTTTTTATTGTATCCTCTCCGTTTTTGACTTTCATAGTATTCGGAACAAAGCAGGTGGCTATCTTCAGAAGATAAGAACCAGTCTCAAATACCTTTGTCCGGCAGACCACATTCCTCCTAAAATTGAAGTGGATTTGACAAATCTTGACATCGGTGATAAAATTTTGATGCACGATGTTCAGATCCACCCATCACTGAAGCTTCTGAGCAAGAATGACACCATGCCTATCTGTAAGATTTTGGCAACAATACCTTCAGCACCGGAAGACACACCTGCACCTACTGCCACAGAAACACCAAAAATAACTGAAGTTTAGGAAACAACAATGCATCAAGTGAGAATCATTCTCAGAACTTCCAGGTTTGCAGTTCTTAATTTTGATCATCAGTTACCGTGAGTTTGCATCTACTCATCAAAAACCTAAATCGTCAATCCTTTGACTGTAATAATACAGTATCATATGTTGCTCGGCTAATCACTGAACGCCTTTGTATTCTTTATTTTGAAGAACCACAACCTCGAATTGTTTGTCTGCTCACAATGTTACTACTGTTGATCTGATATTGTTTATGAGAACAGGAATAAAATTATGTTATGATGACTCATTCAACACTGAAGAGTTGATTGGATCCTCTCCAACCGAAGTCTCTGCACTAATGGTCGGTCTATCACATTCTCATTGTTGGTGTTGAAACCCTAGAAATCCATTGAAGACCTGTTCTCCATGGACTCCTCCAAGACTCTGACCATGTCCAGGCCCCATCCGTACGTCCCCTGACTTTGAGATTCAAACTCTCATTGAAATGCTTAAAATTCTCTTCATGCATGCATGCCAAGCTAGGACTACTTCAAACTTCAACTGATGATGATGATTCCTGGGAGTTTGACCTTTTTTGTTTTATAGTGCATTGTAGTCACTCATCTCGAGGAACAACGCGGTAGGTTGAATAGACCCCTTCCTAGGTTCTTTAGATCTAGTCTTCACTTCCATCTTTTCTTTGTCTTGCATGTTAATGTAGTTAATTATTCTAATGTAGTATATTTTAAGATTGGTTTTGGTTTTTGTGTAATTTGGGTATAAATCTAAATTTCAATAAATGAATAAATTTTAAATTTCAAAACCCTGTAACCAATTCATTGATTATTGTACTATGAGGGAAATGGACAGTGTCTTTATTGATGAACGGGAGGACAATTATCTTGTCTGGATAAGACCTCATTAAATATTTGAATAAAATTAATATTTTTAGTTTTATTTTTTTATAAAAAATTTACCTTTTCAAACTGAACATTTTTTTGGAATATTTTTTAGATCATTTTAATGTTCAACATCAGGTTAGACTTCCAGGCCAATAAATTAAGTAGTGATCAGATCTCGAGGCAAGTATTCGGTCTCGATGATCCCGGGGACGCCCGAAGAAGTTTCGTAAGAAGTCAAACTCACGGTCCCTCCCTCCTCGAACGCGTACTGGCGGCTAGCTAGCTGTACCCATGACGTAAGCAGTACGTAATGTGAATCAGGCTGCAGCCATGTACATACAAGCCCTCACAGCGGATCTCTCAACTAACTGAATTAGTTTAAAAATAATAAATAAAAAAGAGGAAATCTAAACTTTATCACTCACTAGATCTAATTCCATTAAAAAGTAGATTTCATTAACTCACCCTTTTTTTTTTAAAATATATACTCTAGCCTTTATGTTATTCTTATTTATATATTTTTTCTATCCTTATCCAAAAACTATAATAAGTATTTTTAATTTTAAAATTTTAAAATCTATTTTTAGATTTTAGGAAATTTTAATTTTATTTTATAATTTAATTAGTTCACTAAATACTCAATTACCCAAATCAAATGGCACACAATGCACAACAGCAACAAGGCAACTAAGTCAACCAACCGTGAAATTGGCTTTTAGATTAAGTTGATGAGACGTCTCAGGATGTGTGCAAAACCAAGTGAATGTGAATCTCGAGGGAAGATTGACCGTTGACCCAAGCGTGGGTCGGGTGGGCGGTAGGGTGAGCGGTAGGCGGAGTTTCTCAAACGATAAAAGAAAACCAAAAATAAGACGGTCCACGAGGGAATGGGAAGTCGGACGCGAAGTACCACACCCTTATTTTGACCCGCGGAACAGCAGACTCCCCTCTTCCCCCTTCCTCTCCTCACCCAGCCCCCGATCCCGCGTGCCTCGACGAAGAGAAATAGGAGGTCGTCGTCCTCGTCGTCCATGGCCATGGGCGTCCCTTCTCTAGGGTTAGGGTTAGGGTTGCATCGCCATAAACCCCTCTAGTTGCTCGTTCTCCATACCATGACCCACCGTCGTGACTGCGATGCCTTGGTGGAAGCCGTCCAGCTCCCCCTCCTCCTCCTCCTCATCACCGCGATCTCCTTCCTCACCGCGACGCTTCCGTAGGGACACCGCTGGGTCCTTCTTCGGACGCCGGGACGACAATAAGCGCCTCACGCGCCAGCGCAAGCTCCGGCACCTCTCCGACGTCGAGGTCGGGGGGCCTCTGTCGACCCCGGTGTCGAGAACCGTTAGCGGTGTCGATTTCTCGCCTGCTAGGTCGGTATCGTCCCCTGTGCCGCTCCCGCTGCCGGAGTCCTCGACCGCGTCGCCCCAACGCGAGCGCGAGTCTGGGGTGGGGTTAGGGTTTGGAAATTCTTGTGGGGTAGCAGCTGGGTGCCCTTTACCTTCGCCGAGAAAGTCGTCGGGCAGAGCGGATGGCGAGGAATGCACTGGCTCCTTAGACGAGTCGGCAGGAAGGTAAGATTTTTGTTGTTGTTGTTGTTGTTGTTGTTGTTGTTATTTATTTATTTATTTATTCATTGGTTTCTTTAAAAATATATTATGGATGCGTCGGTTGATTTTGTGATTATTTTCTTGCTTAGAGTGCTTTTGCAATTGATTAGAGTTTTCAATTTGGTATTCATATAATGAAGGAAGCCTTAAATGCATTGACTTCTTCTCCATCTTTGATACGGCCAGTGTGTAAACGTATCATCATCTGAATTAGAAAGAGAAGTATCATCAAGCCATTGGCTATAAATCACTCCAAGGCTGAACAGGGAGAAAAGGTCATTTAACAAAAGGGAGCTACAATGCTGAATAACCCTGTTTAATTCAACTAAAAGTTAGTGAGGGCTCTCCATTGAATAGCTTTGTTTTGGTTATTTTCTACATAAAATAAGGTTATGTTAGCCATTCTCTGTATCTTACTGCTGTGAACAAGATATCTTTGAGTTATTATATGTGATATCAACAAAAGGATACCATTTAGTTTCAATTTTTTTTTATACATTATAAAAAAGAGTCCATCAACTCCTTGTCCATCATTTATTATTCATATAATGAAAATGATGCCTTATTTCAACATTATGAATTGATTTTGATGTCAACTAACTTCATACTTATATTGGTATTGACTTTCATTGTCATCTTGCTATTGCTCGGTAGATGAATCTTTTTGTTTTTGACTAGGAAGAATTTACCATAAGTTGATCATGTGCGCCCAATGGACATTAAAGTGTGTTAGTTCTTGCCTATGCACAAATTTATTCTTCCCTTCTAAATCAACAAATCAGGAGTTGAAATCCTGTCCCACTATATTAGATCTTAGATAACTTTCCTTGAGTTACAGCTTTCTTTCTTAATTGTATATAATTTCATTATCTCATATTTTTTTGGTAAGTGGAATCATGATTGAGATATATATGTGGCGTTTTGGCTTTTGTTGATTTGTTGCATGAGAGATGAGGAAGTGGAATTTATAAACGTAATGTTTAATGTAGAGTTTTCTTGATGGTAATATGACTTTTCTACTCTCAAAAAGAAACTTTGTTAAGATATCTTGGTGGAATAGATCCATGGCTTCTCTAAACATATATTATGATTTCAATTTCTGTCCTCTTGATTTTGCTCTCCATCTTTTGGTTGATTGAGTTAAACCAAAATGGGAAATTCGTGCTTCCTTGGAAAAAGGACTTCTTCTTGAGGATGTGCACATCACCTTCACCTTCAATATATCATTATTGGTCTTCTGTGTGTTGGAGTTGCAGAGCTTGCATAAATTACTGTCTCACGCTACTGCAGGTGTTCTATGCTATTTTTTCATGATCCCTAAGAGGTAGGCTAGGAAGAAGGTTTGACAAATGAACCTTGAAATTGGTTTCTAGTTTGATTTATGTGGATCTTTCATTCATTAAAGGATAAATGTTTTTATAAGTTCTAATATTATCCTGTGATTTGAGTTCTTTTTTCAATTGAGGTTGAAGGTTGTATGGTCAAAAGGAATAATTTGCTTCAACTTCAGTATGTTTATAGACGATTGCTCCTGTTCACGTTGTCTTTTTTTGAGTTTCATAGAGTTGGCACCAAATAAGTGTTTAAGCTTCACTCCTTTCAATGTCTCATGTGTCAAAATTCATTTGATTTTCTTGCAGTAGGTTGAACCATTCTAATACCCACAAAAAAACTGAGCATTTTGCTGTACCATCCGCTGGATCTTCATCTAGAAAGATATTTCAAGAGGCAAAATCTGCTGCACCGGTTAGGGTTAATATACCTGCAAAGAGTGCTCCCACCAGTGGTCTTTCAAGTCCTGTAGTCAGTCCTCGGAGATCTTTTAATGTAGAATTTTTCCCTTCTGCTCTTGCTACTTCTCAAGGACCCCGAGCCTGGCCACAGCTAGACATCCCTTCTCCAGATACGTCGGCAGTTTTTTCTCCTCGAACTTCACCTGAGAATGTTCTTCCTAGTCCAGACTGCTCACCTCTTTATAGTCCTTCAATCAGAAGTCCTGCCCTTAAATCAAGAAATCCAAGTGCTCCTCCATCACCACTACACCCGAAATTTTCAGACAATTGTAATGGGCGGCATGACTGCAATTCTGTTGCTGTGCATCCGTTGCCTCTTCCTCCAGGAGCTCCATCTCCTGTTCCTCAGCAGTCAGGATTTACTCATCAAATCACATCAAGAACTGAGACAGCTCCAATGACAAATCAGTGGCAAAAAGGAAAGCTAATTGGGAGTGGTACATTTGGCAACGTTTATGTTGCAACCAACAGGTATTTGTGTATTCATGTGAGGAGTTGCGCCATTTTTGTCTTACTGCTGTTATAAATTTCAGTTTGTGGCTTTCTCAAATAGGCAAACCGGAGCTTTATGTGCAATGAAAGAAGTTAATATAATTCCTGATGACACCAAATCCGCTGAATGTCTGAAACAGTTGGAGCAGGTATTTTTTCATCTCTAGATTTTCTCTCTGCCTCATTGTTCTATTCTTTGATTACTTGTTTTTTTGTGGATAGCATTTTCTAATGTCCTGGAAAAGGTATTTATTTGGTGAAGGTGTGTGCTGAATAATTTTAACTTTGTATTTTGAAAATTATACTTCTAAAGCTATTAGGATACTGGGCAAGAAAATCTGAAGGAGTGAAATATATTGCCATCATTTGGTCATCAAGTTTTTTTATTTTTTGTCATCTTTGTCAATGTAAACTTTGGTACTAATCTGAATCCACCGTTTGTCCTTTTTATTGTCTGATAGAGTATTTTCAGCCAGATACTGTGAATATGTTAGAGTGGGAATTTAACTATACCATGCCTAAATACATTTGACATGTTTGGCCTCTATTATAATAACCCAGCTATGAAGAGAATGGTTTTATCTCTTATTTCTTCATTGTGCAAATCTAGTGGCAGAGAATTCCAATATCAATAGAAGATTAGGCCTATATGATCTTGATGCCCAGGGTATCCTTGGGTTATCCGTGCAGCCATATCATTTCTGAACTCTTTCAGTGAGTCATTATGTTTTCTAACTGCACCCTTGAGAGATTTTTGTTTAAACCTCATTTATGACATGACTGAAGTAGAAGGGTGATTTGTGTGATGTAGAACTGGATATCTGATTGCAGCCACTGCATTAACATTTGCATTTTTTTATTTCTGGTATTTTTGAATTAACACCCATTTATTTTTATAAATTTTTTTTGGCTATTCTTCCACATTCTTTAATATAAATTTCTATATTATGCAGGAAATAAAGGTTCTGAGTCAATTAAAACACCCAAATATTGTGCAATATTATGGGAGTGAGACAGTAAGCCTTCTATTATTGATGTTTTATGCTCTGATGATATTGGTGCAATTGAAAATTCATGAATTTTTAAGCAGTGAAGTTGTAAACATTTTTCTTGTCCAGATTGAGGATAGATTCTACATTTATCTGGAATATGTTCACCCTGGGTCTATTAATAAGTACGTCCGTGAACATTGTGGAGCAATGACAGAATCAGTGGTTCGGAATTTCACCCGTCATATTCTCAATGGTCTTGAATACTTGCATAGTACAAATACAATGCATAGGTTATTCTCTCAGTTGTCCTTTTTTCCCCCTTAATTATGGTTGTAGTTCGTACATTCAGTATGCAGGTTGCCGAAGTGGATAAAGTTTGATATTTTATAGTGGAAATTTATTATATATATCTTTGCTTTAGATGATTGTGTGATAGTGTAAATGTAATGTACTAGCTGATACATGACATGGTGGTACAGTTTTTTTACTTTATGTGCTATTGATGCTGAACCTTTTTGGTGCTAATGATTCTTGATTTGAATAACTAATTTATGCATGTCTTATCAATACTTTCTGGTTTAGTTATACTTGCAAGCTCCTTATTTTGTTGAATTTTCTCTTCTTTTTGTTTTGCTATGTGCCATCTTAACTTTTATTGTTCAATAGTTGCACATAGAGTAGCTTACTGCACAAGTTTCCTGTCTGTGTGAGGTTTAAGGATGGTTACATTGCAGAGCCTCAGCCCTGTTCACAAAGAGGTTTTCCTTGTCTTGAACCATTGACAACTAGATTGCCAATGGGCAACCTTACCAGTGGATCAAGCCTCTTCTTTAATAGCTGAAAATTGAAGAATTGTCCTAAATGCACTGATTGGTTTTGTTAGCCATAAAACCCTGACTTCATGAGTACAACTCGTCGTGACAAATCTGCAATTTTCGTGTTAGGGCTCCTGCCTTGAAAAATAATAGCTACATTTCTTCACCTCCTTGGTCTTCTTTCTCCTCTTTCTTGTCTTTCCTAACCATGCCATGATCCTCATATATTAAGTTTTTGCATTTTGTTTTCCTTTATTTGCTACACTGTGCGGTTCTTTTTTCCATTATTATTCTGTGTCATATTATGTATAATTTATAGTTGTTTTTTTTGCTGGAACATCAGCTACATGGCATGCTTGTTGCATTTCTATCTTATGTTATTCTTTTCAATGCGCTTTGATATAGTTATATATTATTAAAGTTTTGCTTTCAATATTGAAGTTGCTTTCAGTACCTAAATCTTTAATGGGGTTTCTCAGAGATATCAAAGGGGCGAATTTACTTGTTGATGTACACGGTGTTGTTAAACTTGCAGATTTTGGTATGGCCAAACATGTGAGTGTAACTTCCTGGATTTGAGAGCATCACACCAGAATTCGCATACAAAAAAATCATGTCTTTTAGCCCTATACCGCATTAAGATTCCTTCTAGCATTTTGTTTTGTGCTGTTGTTGCTACTTTTACTTTCTTCTATTTATTATTGTTGCATATCTTAAGCATGCATGTGATGTGATTTTCCTCCTGCTTGATCAGCTGAATGGAGCAGCATCAGCTACTCTTTCAATGAAGGGAACTCCATATTGGATGGCACCAGAGGTATTTTCTTGGTTCATGCATTATAGTTTAATGCTTTTCTACTAGGAGAATGGGTTCATTTCCTACAACTTGGTAACATACATCTCTGACCAGTGTTTAGGATGCATGCCTTCAGTTTGCTAAAAGATCTAATGAAGTTACTTCAATCACTCATAAAGGAAATGCAGTCTAATGCAGACTTCGCTTTATCTGCTTGCCTTTGGCTTCCATTTCTCTGTTATCAGGACAATAAGGATATGAGTTTCATGGATATCTTCTTCAAAATAAACTAAATAGCCTTATTTAATGTGCAGTTTATCATGTCAGGTACCAGATGTTTGAATAATAACACTCCATCTTCGTTTGACAGTTCCTTGTACTCTCCCGACCATAGGCGCTATTTGCATAAGATACAATGCCAATTAGTTTTTCCTCTTCTGCTGCATATTTCAAATTTGAATGGTCCAAAAGTTTATCTTCTAAGCTCTATCTGGGAAAATGAAATCAAGCACCATTATTATAGTAACATTATTAAGGGGGGATTGCCCCATATATATACAAGTGTACGTGTGAAGCCCATACATGGGCATAAATGTATGTATATGTACAGTACATGATTTAACACGCCCCCGCAAACTCATGGTGGATCGTGAACCGAGAGTTTGGAGATCAAGTACTAAAAACGAGAAACTGTATGCGCCTTCGTGAAGAAATCATCAATCTACTCCACGGAGGCAATGTGAGGAAGGGAGAGAGCACCGACAAGATAGTGGTTGTGAACAAAGTGAAGAGCAATCTCGAAGTGCTTCGTCCGCTCATGAAAAACCGAATTGCCAACAATGAGAATAGCACTCTGGTTGTCACCGTACAGAGGAGTCGAACCCGTTATAGAAACATCCAAATTGGGTCAGAGCTGACGAAGCTAGACAACCTCTTAAGCAGCAACAAACACATAGCAATATACTCGGCCTCGGCAGTGAAAAGAGCAATCTCCTTCTGCTTTTTTCTCTTCCAAGAAATAAGAGAATCTCCTAGAAAACACAGAAACCAATAAAAACCGCTGATTAGTAGAATCACCAATTCAATTTGAACGGAGTAAGCATGAAGCTCCAAGGAAGATGCGATAGAGAAAAACAGTTAACGTGTGAGGGTATCCCAAAGATAGTAAAGGACACACAGTAAGGTAACATAATGTGTAGACTGAGGAGTATTTGACAAAATGACTAAGAACTCGAACAACATAAGCAATGTCAGGTTGACTAATAGTCAAGTAAACAAGCACACCTGCTAGCTGCCGACACCGAGTAGGCTCTGAGAGTAGCTCACCGTCGCAAGAAGAAAGCCGATGATGAAGCTCAATAAGCGTGGTTGCAGTCCGAGTATCAGTTAGACAAACTCGACTGATGAGATCAGAGATGTACTTTTGTTGAGAAATTAAGTATCCTCGCTAGCATAAGCAACCTCAAGACCCAAAAAATTACGGAGATGACCCAAATTTTTCATTTGAAAATGTTACTGTAAGTGCTACTTCAAAGAAAGAATAGAATCGGTATCATCACCAAAGATCACCATATCATCCACATAAAGCAGTAGTAAAGTAATGCCTCGAGGTGTTTGACGAATAAAGAGAGCATAATCAGAGGAACTCTCTGTGAAACCAATGGTAAGCACCATATTGCGGAAACGCTTAAACCCAGGCCAGAGGAGCCTGTTTGAGCCCATGGCACAACGAAGCCGATAAACTTCCTGAGAAGAGTAAGGAAGACCATAGGGGAGTCATGTAAACCTTAGATAAATCACCATGCACGAAGGCATTCGTCACATCCATCTGAAAAAGAGGCTACTGATGAGTAGCGACAATAGCCAAGAGAAGATGAATAGTAGTCATCTTGGCAACTGGAGCAAATGTCTCCTCATAGTCAATACTATACCCTTGAGTAAAGCCACAAGCCACCAAACACGCTTTATAGCACTTAACATTGCCATTTGCCCGAGTCTTGGTCTTATAGACTTATCTATTACTCACTGGAGTAAAGCGTGAAGGTTGTGGAACAAGATCCTGAGTATGCATCCTTTGAAGAGCATTGAGCTCCTCTGACATAACTCGCTAAATTTAGATTGTTGAACTGCCTCATGGTAGGATCGGGTCTCCCGATGAAAGTGAAATGATTGCCAAAAAAGATTGAAATAGTGGAGTATAGGTATGGATAATAGAGAACGCAAACCTAGCATGAGGATGACGCCGGTGAGTCCGAAAGCGTAGGTACGCGTCAGGAGCATCCATAAATGAAGAAGAAACCAACGAGAGTAGAGGAGAACCACCGGAGACACCAGGAGTTGCGAACTCAGATGTAGGAGCGTCGAAAGACGGAGGGGTAACTGATGATGAAGGGGTGAGGGCAAGAGGAACAGACGGTGGAAAAGTTGCAACATGAAGGACAATGTGAGGTAAAGCAGGATCCGAAACAGTAGGAGAATCATCTTGTTGTAGAAAGATGAGATCTTGTGATGAAGAGGAGTAATAAGGAGTATCCTCAAGAAATGTAACGAGAAATGTGAAGATGCCGAGAAGCAAGATCATAACAGCAATAACCCTTGTGCTCAGGATAGCCAAGGATTACACATATAGCAGAGGGAGAGTTTAGTGCGCTCAATAGAAAGAAGAAGCACAAAACAAACTTAACCAAAGGTCCGCAAGTGACCATAGGAGGAAACAAAGAAACGAAGACGCTGAAATGGGGTAACACCAGAACAAACAGTAGGAGTGCATTTTATAAGGTAAAGTGAGGTCATGATAGCTTAAACCCAGAAATGGCGAGGGACAGAAGTAGAAAGAAGCGGGTGAGCAACTGTTGAGGAAGAGTGTCATGAGTAGCAAATCATGGAAGATAGTGGAAAGGTACTTGCGGGTCCCATTAGAACGAAAAACCTTAATACGTTTACCAAATTGGTTACGTACCATCTCGGCAAACTGACGATAAATAGGAAGGACATCAGAGTGAGAGCGCATCAAATAAAGTCAAGTATACCAAGAAAAGTCATTAACAGAGCACACATAACAGGGAAAACCACCAAGAGACCCCAAATATCTAAATACACTGGATCAAAAGATGTATCGGAAACCGACTCACTAGATGATCAAAAGAAGAAGGTCGGAAGAAGGCCACCACCAAAATCACCAAGCCGCTTCCAAGGAGTGCCAGTGAAGGACCCAAACCCATAACTCTAGAATCACAACTCTGATACCATGTGAGAACTAGAGAGTGAAGGAGGAGAATGAGTGAAAATGAATCCTTAATTTTATGAAGGGGGAATGCCCCATATATATACAAGTGGATGTGGGAAGCCTACACAAGGGCATAGATGTATGTATATGTACAGTACATGATCTAACAATAGCCACAAAAAGGATCTTCTATAGTTTAGAGGTTTTTTAAGTTCAAAAGACTTGTTTCCTTTTACTAAATCACATGCTACTATAAATCGTGTTGTTAATCTCCTATTGGTTGGCAAGAAAGAGGCATGAGAAATGCTTTTAACCTCTCTGTAAATGTTTTCTTTCCTGTTTTCATATATATATATATATGTATATATATATATATATATGTATATAGGAGGCGATAGGATCGTAGGCCTGAGTGCGGCCGGTGATCCTATCGACTCCATATCATATATATATATATTAGAAAGCGTGCTACTATGTGGCCAAATTGGAACCTTTGTTTGATCACAGTCACCTCCCATTTTGGCACTTGGAGCATGTTTTAAGGATTTCCAACTGCACGGATGGGAAGATCATAGAAAAATAAGCTAGCATGTCCATTTTCATACAATTTGGTGACCGTTTGGTCCTCCCACTTAATGGTTGAAATTCTTAACCGTTAAAATTTTCCTAAAATAAGAACCGTTAAGTGGGAGGACCAAATGGTCACCAAATTATATGAAAATGGACATGCTAGTTTATTTTTTGATGATCTTTCCATCCGTACGGTTGAAAATCCTTAAAACACTCTCCAGGTACCCAAATGGGAGGCCATCAGGAATGCACAGTAATACAGCCGGCCGGACTGTATCACACGCTTATATATTAGATTATATATATATATATATATATATTTTTATATATATATATATATATATATATTTTACATATATGTAATTATTATAGATATGTGTAGATATATAACCCATGTTGTCGACCCTAGGCGCCGTCAACCGGAAAACCGAGACTGTACGGGCTGGGCCGGGTTGGACCCCAAAACCGAGGGTCGCGAGACGTACCGCCCGACCAAGGAACCGGGCTCGGGGTATTTTTTTTTTTTTTTTTTTTAATGTGGAAGTGAAAAACAAAAAAAAAACAAAAACCTTGGTTTTGTTTAGTATGTGTTTGTTTTAATCATGGACTAAATATAAATGTTAAATTTAGTTAATCAATCATATTTTTTATTATGATAATTTTATTTTATATCATATTTCATTATTATTAATTATTTTTTAATATTTTATTATTGACCCTTTGAACTCCTTTGACTACTTCTGGCTTACGTGTCAATGCCCCGGGCCGGGTCTGACAACCTTGTATATAACTGAATTTTCAGGATAAGATAATTTAAAAAGTAGATATATGTAAAAAAAACAAAACAAAAATATACATAAATACATATATATCTATATAGTATATATAAAATCTAATATATATATATATATATATATATATATATATATATAGAGAGAGAGAGAGAGAGAGAGAGAGAGAGAGAGAGAGAGAGAGATGGTCATAATCCATAAATCCTTTTCTTTCCAAAAGGATTCACTCTAACCTTGGAACAACCACCAGTGGTTGTGTTTGGTGCATAGTATAACTTAGATTTTCCCATTTTATAACGTGTAATCAGTTGGCTTCCTTTTGCTCTTCTTCTTCCAGGTGATGCAGGCTACTATGAATAAGGAAGTTGGCTATGATCTTGCAGTTGACATTTGGAGTTTAGGGTGTACAATAATTGAAATGTTTACTGGGAAACCCCCTTGGAGTGGTCTGGAAGGGGTAAGTCTCTTCATGAAATACACATTCAGAATTTATTTTGAACTGTAACCTGCTAATTGTTTGTGAAATAAAAATGTAGTCATTTTATTTATCCCATGGCACATAAGTAGAATATCTGGAAAAAAAATGCTTCATAAGAAACTTGCTTGTATTCTTTGTTGTCAATTGTTAATCAATTTCATAACAATGTCCTGGATATGATTTTCTTTACATAATCAGCGCCTTCTATATGTCTGTGGTTTGATTTATTGCAGCAATTTGCTTTAATCTTCTTCAATTTTTTCAAGATTGGTATGCATCTTTTCCTGTCATTTTGTTATGCTTGGACCCTTTGTCCAACCCCTTCTAGGTTTTTCTCCTATCTAAATCTTATCCTGAGAAGAAAACTTCCATCTTCTAGTTTATGTTCAGTTTAGTTATTCAGAGGTTTCCATCATTTGTGTGGGGATTTCTTCATAAGCCACTTGAATTTAAAAGCTAGAGCTTGTTAATTTTTTATCAAGCATATTTGCTTCAAAACTAGGTAATAATGCTAAATTAGTGATGCAGGTTTTATTTATGATCTTTAGAAACTGCTTCAGATCCATTATCTTTCTTCTTTTTTGCTGATTGATTTACTCTTATTGATTTATCTAATCATCAATAGTGTATTGGCATTTAGTATTAAATATTGTTTTAACCACAAATGTGTGGAAGTACATTTTGTACTTGAATGAATCAACTGTTAAGACTGATTAGGTGGGTGATGATGCAAAGGGCTCATTTTGTGGTTGTTTTAGTTAAGTGGGAGGTAGAAGTTGAGATATTGTGTATAAATTTCACATTTGATACTGATCATATATCAAAGTTTTTTAGTGCTGTTATCCTTCTGCATTTATGAACTCTATTCATACATCCTACACCCTATGTTAGGGATGTCCATACCTTGTTTGCTTGCCTATAGATTGATCAGTTTGTTTGCTGGAGTTAAGCCAGCTTGTCATTTGGTTGGAGCAACCAAACCAAATGGTGATGGCTTGTATTTGTATCTCAACCTTGATAAAATCTTGGGTATCTGTACCTTCTTATCTCTGTATCTTCATGTCTGACACTACCATCCTCTTTGTTTTAGTTTTACTCTACCCTGTACAAATGTTTGAGGAAAGCTTTCCAACTTAAAAATCTTAAACCGCTTTAGCAATAGGTTACGCCCCTTGTCAGCCAGGTGGTGGATTTTATGTATTCATATACGTCGCTCCCGTTCTTTCCTTATTCTGGTGCTTATAATTGTATTTCCTTCTTCCGGTGCTGAGCTGTCCACTTCTGATTTTGTTCTCTTCAGCCTGCAGCAATGTTTAAGGTTTTACACAAAGACCCTCTCATACCCGAAACCTTGTCCAATGAGGGTAAGGATTTTCTGCGGTTATGTTTCCGTAGAAATCCAGCAGATAGACCAAAAGCAAGCGAGTTACTTGATCATTCTTTCATAAAGAACTCACGCCATTATAACCTGCATGGTTCTATACAGGCATTTTCTTCAATGAAACTTGTAAGTCTGTTTGTTACGCTTTTATAGTTTATATTCATACTAAATAGTTCATTTTAACTTAGATGATTAATTGTAAATCTTTATATATGACAGGATAATACAGACAGCCCCAGAGAGAGGCCTAAATCCAGAAGTGAGTCATCCCTGAAAGGGAAGCAATTATCTAATGGGTAAGTTGCTCTGTCCATACAAAACTTGTGGCTCAGGTTTCATTAATCAGAATATATCGTGATTCCTTTTTCTCTTCACCAGTGATACCATTCACTCTCCAGAAACTTCTGAATCAGCAGCTTCTCGCTTCTCTCACCGTTCTGTGCCTGAGATGCTTCCTAGCATTGGTCACTTGAATCCATTTGCACCCAATCATACAAATGGTCTGCATTCGCCTGGTGGAAATCATCATTCATGGGTATTATTACCCAAACCACGCGGGAACGAAGGTTAAACTTTTAGTTCATGGAGGTGACCAAATTGTGCATTCATTCATCAACATTCATCAGAGGTAAATATGATGTGGACAATGCGCAGATTCAGGAAACTAACAGTTGATTAACAAAGCCCCATTGAGTCTTGAGCCGAGCTGCAGAGTTTCATGTGTGCCCTCGCCTTTTTCTCTCTGCTTCTCAACTCAACACAGAAAGGTTTTCTAAACGGTGGCTTGCACATTCTTGTTTGGATCTCAGCCTTCCACGGTCTTACATTATTTACAGCAGGAGTTGAGGAACTAAGATTGGCTATTCTGCGAAGCTGCTGTTAGATGCCAGAGGTCTTTAACACAAGGCTTTATGGCATCTACCTAGTGTAATATAAGATGCTGGTATGGAATGAAATCCAGTTGTAGATAGCAAAGCTCTTCTTCTACCCTTTTGTTCCAAGCGCAGTGTGTAAATTAGGATCTGACACTGCCCTCTTTATCTTTTATATAGTGAAGAAATAGGATTGTTGGTGGCCAGCACTGTTGGTATTTGTTCTATACATTTAACCTGGGTTTTTGCGATCCAATTTGAATTAGGACCAGATGCTTATTCTTTATCTTAAAAGAAATCTAAATAGGGCCAGTGATCTGTTGCATGTATATTGCAGGATTTATTTATTTGCAGGAATTGGAGTCCATGTTTTGTGGTTTGGTCCTCTAGTCACATTGATAAAAATTGGGGTATGTTTAATATAAAAGTTTCTCAGAAAATATACCATCATTCATCTTACAAAATGGAGCATGTTTTATCATTCACACCAGCAGTGAGTACAAGTATACCAAAAGTAATTGTTATTGAACACAATCAAACAAAAACACAGATGTGATGAACTTATGGTATACAAGAAAAGGTTAATTGAATGAAAAGCCAAATAGAGAAACACCACAGAGGATTAGTGTAAGAACAAACATCATGAAAAGCAACCTATAAAAGGGAAGCTTGAAAAGTACCAAATCTGTTTGAAATCATTGACCAACAAATCAACAACATACTATCTTTTGTCATGTCAGACCAGATGTGGTGAGCATCGTGGTTTGTACTCTCTGACAAATGTGACACAGATGTTACTAATCTTGAGACCCTTCCTCAACTAACAATGCTTCAAGTTCTCCCCGACGTCGCTCCAATTCCTGCATTTGTTTGACAACTATCAGAATTTATTGTGAGAGATGGCTACTTAGGTTTGAGGCACACCAGACTGGTTTGTTAACATCATCCATTCATTTTAGATATACAAATGGCGAAAAACCAGACAGACAAAATTGAACCTCACCGAACAGGGAAACACAATTTATAAACTATAACCTGAAGCAAGTAAGTGGATTTGATTGGTTTTTGAGAGCAGGAAATGTGAAACATGTACATTATCATATGGTCATCCATTTCGAGGTTTTCTCAAAACTTAAAGAAAGTTTTAAGTTCTGTTCTCCTGGTTGGATATCAGAGTAATACTCGTAGCCCTGCCAATGATGAATTTCCTCTATTGGAATCCAATTTGCTAGTCTATTTACACAACCAAGACCAATTGATGCTTTTGCTTTCATGTTGTAGGAAACTTGGAGGTTGATTGGGCAGAGTACATCAATAAAGTAGTTGTTTTAGGTTAGCATTACCATATAAAGGTCATAAGTTAGCCGCCTAGTACAGCAATAAGGAGTTTTCCCTTAGTTTGCTAATAAGTGAATTGTTTTTAGGGCTTCATAACACCTTACCTACTTTTACATGTGAAATGACTCCCATATTCATGTAATAACAGCTTACCTCCAAATCTTTGGCGGCTTGTTCCCTCGTAATCTCCTTATGCTGGCGCGCACGCTTCAAGAAACCAATGCATAATATGCCCTGAATATCAAAGGGATTAACAAAAACATTTGAATGCATTTATTTTATTTGTATAATCACTCAACAGACTCTTTCCAAATGCACCAAGGCACCAAGGTGACAAACTTACTGATAGCACATAGGTCACACCGCAAGCCATAAGCAGGTAGCTCGCAATATCCTGCAGCAGCAGCACCAGATCCTTCCTCTCACCAGACACATCAGGAAATGCTCTTGTCATCACAGCAAGACTGCCAAAAATATATATATATATATATATATAAGTAATGATAATTATAATATCCCTGACAAGTAATCATAAAATCAACAAAGTTATTTTACTCATGGAAAAGTAAGTCTGAAATATACATACAAGATCTGCAGCATGCCCCTGCCAGCCCAGTACTCAAGTACCTACCAATTTCGTCATGAACATAATTAAGTTCAATGGAATGCTTATCAATCAAGAACTCACAAAAAGAAAAATAACTTCAGTAATTTTACCATTTCATTAGAAACATAAAGCAAATTCAACACACATGCTTATCAAACAAGAATCAAACAAAAAACAACATTGATCATTTTCATGAAAAACATGGCATATGAGAAGCTCATCAATCAACTGATTTGGATCAATGTGCCAAAAGCAAGGAATCAAGCATCTTCTTTGAATTCCAGATCATAATAAAATGGCAGATGACTCAATTCCAAAAGAATGAGAGATAACTCTGTATCATTTATGTAGAGTCCGAGTTTTGGTGATTTTGCTCCTATTTTTGACTAGTTCCATCCTCAGTGAATTTCTTTAACTAATCCAATACCACGGTTACCTATAATGCACAGATCAAAACTTAAACTAGTTTGGCGATTGTCGCCTTTGTCAAAAAAAAAACTTAAACCAGTTTTTTCCTTGTATTAAACGGCAATGATTCTATTATTCATAAATTCATCTTAAAATAAGAAATTCAATAGAAATTCTCATCAATCATAACAATTTTAAGTAAAAAACAAAAGAAATCCCAAAACAAATCACATCTCAATAAGCATCCCAAATTAATATAAAAATGCTCATCAATCGATAATTCCTCATCACATTAGAAACACCAATAATTCACTAAAAACAAAGAAATCCAATATCTACCTAATCATGATAAACATCAAGGATAACAAACGTGAATGATCATCAATCAATAATTCGCAGAAGACAAAGGAAGTAGAGAAGAGATTGAGACCAACCCTCCAGAACTTGAATAAGAAACTCCATTCCGTCTCCAAGATAGCAACGAACAACGCGATCACAACGGCATAGCATCGAAAGATCCCGCCGAAGATCTTTCAATACAAGGGAGCGAAGAACAGTGAGATAAACAGCGAGAACGCGGTGAGAAGAGGAGAAGGAGGAGAACGCCTCCTTAGCTTACATCGGAGCCGTTGCGGAAGGAGCGAACGGCAGAGAGGACATTGACGCAGACGCAGAGGAGGGCGACAACGCCGGTGAGGAAGCTGAAGCATCGGCAGACGATGAGAAGCGGGTCCGGCCGTGGCTGGATCCGGACCCGCGGACGGCGATCGGAAGTGGAGGCCTCCTCGTCTCCGGCCATTGGAGGAGCTCCGATGGCGTTAGCGATCTCTTCTAGTTCTTCAGTTAAGAAGGCAAACCGAACCGCGATAGCGTGCCCTCCGCTCCATGGAATGTTTTCATTTCAAGCAGACCAGTTGGTATAATTGGTATCATAAATTCCTAAATGATTTGTTTTTTTTTTTAATTTTTAATTTTTGATCATCTATTTTCTATTATTGAAAACTTTTTTTATTTTTTGAATTTTTTCCATGGATATCAATCGGCTCTTTTAACTTATTATTCTCTTCCAATTAGGCTACTATGGCCTACGGCGTTAACGAGAAGCTGACGTGGCAAGCCACGTCACAGGCAATGGTCACTAAATTATGTGCGAGTTTCTATTTTGGTCACTCAATTAAAAAAAATATCAATTGACTTCATCAACTTATTATTCTCTTCCAATTAGGTTACTATGGCCTACGGCGTTAACGACAAGCTGACATGGCAAGCCACGTCACAGGCAACTAAATGGTCACTAAACTATGTGTGAGTTCATATTTTAGTCACTCAACTAAAAAAAATTTCTTGTGATTCACTCGTTATTCTGTAAAAGTTAAATAAGTTTTACTTGTGATCCATGTTCCATAATTTTTGTCTTACTACTTTTTGATGTCATGGTTAGCAGCAATTCATGTAATTATCAAACATCTAATTGTCAATTGATTGGCCTTCTTTCTTTTGTGTTGCAACAATTAATCCAGTTTCCTTGTTCATCACAGGTGAGGATGAGTCCTTGTAGCTGTGAATTTAAACATCATTGTGATTCATAGAGAAGATCAGCTGTGCAAAAGAGCTACCCACCTTTGGACACTTCTTAATGACGCATGATACTTCTTGTGTTTCAACAAATGACAAACAAATCAAAAGGAAAGGGTAATAACTTTGGCCTATAAGAAACTTTGTTTTTGTTTTCTATATCTGTCTCTGCAACCAAATGAATGATTTTCAAAGAGGAGCATATTATTTTGTGACCATTAAGCTTCAAAACTTGTTCTTGAAAAGATGAATGAGACAAGAACTTGTTGAAGTTCCTGTGCAAATTCTTCTCCCTTATGCATCTTTTGTTTGTGTTAGATGTTTTCCTTGTGAAGTTAAAGATAGAATTCCAAATCCTATGGTCTATATAGTATTTATGCATGTATTTATATTTACTTTCATTGCAAGTATGGATTAAGTGTGAGGTAAACAAAGATTCTAATTCAATTCCTAATCAGGATGCACTCTATTTTAAACTTATAGTGAAAACATCTTAATTATTCAACTTGTCTAGTTGAAAGCTCACAAGTCCTCTCACAAAGATCACCCTACCTTCATTCGTCTCCCAGCTCATGAGTGCTCTTGTTAAGTTGCATCCATTATTAACTTTCACAGAACAATCCTCATGTTCTTCATTCCCAACCAAGGAACTCATCTATAACAGGAATATTGGTACAAGAGACTCTTGCCCAATGTGTTGTTTGGAATGGGAGACCACTAACCATCTTTTTCAAGAATGCAGGTGGGCAAAACAGTTATAGAATGAACTCTAGGCTGAAGGCAGCATCAAGAGAAGAAATTTGCATCCAGGGGAATTGCTAGAAGGTGGATGGGTAGAGAAAAATCAACTAGCAGGCTGCCAAATCAGGGATATGGGGAAAGCTATTACTGCTTATGCATTGTGGATGACCTAGAAGGCAAGGTGTAACCTAGTCTTCAGAGGACTTCGAAGTAATCCACAGGGTGGTGGCCAAGAAAAGCATCATGACAACACTGGAGTTTCATCAAAGACATCAACCAATAGAGGAAATTGGGAAGTTGATAGAGAGAAGATGGCACAGGATGCACCACAGGCATCTGTTGTTTACTGATGCTTCCTGGTGTCAAGAGATAAGTGGTGTGGGTTTTGGTCACGTTATCATAACTAACAGGGGACATTTCTGCAGTGCAGGTGCTTGTCTAGGGGCTGCCAACTCAAGCTTTGAAGTTGAACTCAAGGCCTTGAAAGAGGGGATAGATATGCTGATATCATTGGGAAGTCAAGAAGCACTCATACATATAGACAATGTTGATCTAATGAGGCTGATGAAGCAAACAAGGGAAGGATCCAATGGAAGCAGAAGCATACAAATGGAGATACTGGAATGCAGCAGAAAGCTGGAAAATATCAAGGATTGGGAGCTAGTTCACATCCCCAGGGAAGAGAATCAATGCACAGATGCATTGGCAAAGATGGCAAGGATCAATGGAAGGAGCTACAGATATAATGACACTCAGCAGATGCCACATTGGCTACAGGAGCTCTGTAGAGAGCTGAAGAAGTTTTTGCAAGTTACGATTAGCTCATTTTTGTACCAAAAAAAGACTTTCACAGAACAATGAGCATTTTATAGGAATGAAGCACAAAAAATATTTTTTTAGTTTAGTGGCTAAAATAAGAATTTGCACATAGTTTAGTGCCCACCTATGTGATTTACTCAGTAAGTGGCTTGTCACATCTGTTTGCTGTTAACACTATAGGCCATAGTCACTTAATTGGATGAAAATAAGAAGTTAAGGGAGTCAATTGAAAAAAACTTTAGTTGAGTGACCAAAATAAGAACTCGCACATAGTTTAGTGACCATCATGTCGTTTACTTTTAAAATAATGTCAATTTTCTTTTGTATTGAAATGATCAGATAGGAAGTGGAGGGAGTCTGATGTTTTTTTGATAAATATGAACAAGCCACTAGAAGCATGTTACATGCGTAGTTCAAACCTCAACCTTTTTTTGTGGGAGAGAGTCAGATATTTAATATAATTTAAATGAAATTTTATTAATAAAATTCTATTTTTTGTATATTGTAATATATTGTTGAAAACATATTTACACAAAACTAATTCATAATATTGACTTCTTTCTCTTTTTTTTTTTTTTAAGTTTGATGCAACTAGCATATCCAAACGAGCAAACCTGAACACAACATTCATTAGGTAAAGCCCTCTCATAGCAAAGTAGACAGACAAATGGCAATTATGGCATGACACTCACTAGCTGAGAAACCAGTGTTACAAGGAATGTTTACATGTTTACACATTATGATCATTGTAATACTTTATATCTATATGAATCTCTATGCTTAAAATTTAATGGAAGTGGTTTACCGATATTTATAAAAATAAATAAATGAATAAAATAACAATGCAAAGTGATATGATCAGTTTGATCACTTCCAAACTATTCAATCAGAGCATAAAATTTTCATCTACTTTACAGTGGAAAACACCTTGTTATAACTGAAAGCATAACATAGAGAGATTAATTAGTCTTTCATGTAGGAACTGAAAATTCAATCACATAAATCTCCACATACATGAACCTTTGCTTTTACTGATGTTTTTGTGAGAAACTTCAGTGATTTACTGTGAGATGCAGACCAAAAACCTGAATAGGTTGTGAACAAAACCATATCCTCCAGCACTGATGCCTTATCTAAGAAGAACTTCACCAATTCCATCTCATTCTTATGTCCTTTGTAATTTCTCATCTTTACTGTCTTGAGGTTACCAAGATCACAGTCCAGAGACTCCTCTGCTGGTACTTGCAAGAATATCTTCAGTGAAGGATCTCTTAAACCAGTTGGAAGCTGTGATCATTTAGTTTGTTAAGTAAATGTCGGCATGAATTTATAATTCAATCACACTGTCAAGCAAATTACCTCTATGGAAACTTGGTCGAGATTCGGGCAATGGCATTTTCTGAAGAAGTCTTGTATGTCGGAAAGATTTGTTTCTGTCATCATCTCCATTATCAACTTCAGTTCTTTCAGATTACCAAAAACTGTCGGTATTGATATCTTTGACACCGCGATACACTAGAAAAAATAAATAGTTGTTAGTCCAAGTGTAAGTATCAGAACTTATATATATTCTAATCAATGTTTATATTGCTTACCTGAATGGCTCTGTTGCAAAGAGTGATAACCTTAACAGCAGTGAGACTTGGTACAATTGTCATCCAGTTAGTAAAGCACACTCCTGTCTCCCTCCCTGCAGAGCTAATGACAACATCCTCCAATGCAGCTACATTTCTGAACAAATACTTTATGAGAAACTCACCATTGAAACAGAAATATTGGAGTTCCGGCGCGAAGATCTCGATTTGATAAGCTCTTCGACAGTCCACCATTACCAGGCTCTTGAGCTTGAGTCTATCCTTGCAAACTCTCACTACTCTCAGCCAATGGCATTGCCTCAAATCCAAGTTCTGCAGAAATGGGCAGCTCTCAATGATATTCATTAGCATGCTGTCAGTGATCCCAACACTTGTCAGGCAAAGAGTTTCCAAGAATCTAAGATTCTTGAATTCAGAAAAGGACACCAAAATCACAGTAATTCAAGCTTAAAAACTCAGATTTTGTCCATTGAAAAGCAATCTGGCAACACAAAAGGTCTCTGTAAATCAGTGAGTTCCAGAGTAGGACGCAAATCAAGAGAAAGCTCTTCAACTCCATTAGAGACCACATAGTCTATCCATCTTACAACACTGTACCTGTGTTGAGTTTCAGGACAGAATGAAAGCTGGAATATCTCAACCTTCTTGTCTCCTCTGAGCTCAAGCAATTGGTTGACATTTCTCACAAACTCCTCTATATTTTGCGCTGAAGAGAGCCCTTGAGATAAAACCAGAGTTGTCGAATAAGGCCAGCGATATTTCCACAAGTCTCTCCATTTGCTTGATAAGATGCTTGTTCTTACTGCATACTTGCGCGGCAACAAGGAGAGGATTTGCAAGCGTATAGTGTCCGGCAACTCACTGACTCTATCTTCAGCTCTTCCCATCTCTCTCTGTGGATTACTGCTTCTGAGAAAAAGATAAAATGGAGAATAAATAAGACTTTGAAAGCTTGTTCTTTGATTTTTCAATGAGAATCAACTTTTTTTTTTTTTAAGTTTTTGGGAAAGTGAGAATCAACTTTAACAAGAATTGGTAAAGAGATTGTGCAACAATCAAATTATAGAGAAACTTTCATGACTTCAGAACTCCCACTTTGCATATAATTTTCTTTTAACCTTTTTTTTTAAAAAAGTTTATGAACAGATTTTTTTTTTATGGTATTAAATGTTGCTTCTGCTTTGGATTGTGGCAAGATATTAATGATAAGCATTGGAATTAGTTAATTAAGAAAATTAAAAAAAGAGAAATCTCAAAAGCCACAAATGTGATATGTCTGAATCTGGTGTGGAGAATTGGTAGTGATCTTGATTGTGATTAATATGGAATGAAGATAGGGACAAATTTCATGATTAAATTTATATGGTTGTGACCCATTTGCTCTTTGAGGGAGTTTATTTATTTATTTAATTGTTGTCCTATGAGGTGTTGTGTGAATATAATACTGAAAACAATGAGCTGGTGTTGTTGATGGCCTAGTTGCATATCCAAAAGAAGAAGCTTTTGGTTGTGCAATTTCATATGCTGACTTGGATGCCTTGGCTTCTTATGAGATAGTGCAACACACTCTTGGAGAACTTATCATTAGAATTTTTTTTTGGTTGAAAAAAATAAAGTAGAATAGACTTATTTGATCTACTTTTACCACTTCCGAGGTGACGCTTATTTTCTTCGCAAGGGTAATTTTTTTTTCAAAAAAAATATTATTATTAACTTTCACAAAGAAAATTGACTAGCACATTTCTTGGTTTGAATAGTGAAGTAAACGAGCAAAAAAATCAAGAAGAATTAAAGAATTTACGTGGTTCGGTGATATGCCTACATCCACGGGAGCGAGTGGCAAAAATTTCACTATATGTAAAATGTTGGAGTTGTAGTTGGGGATGATTTGCTATGAAGTTGGGGTTTGATTGAGGCGTGCTGACGCACTGACCTTAAGAAGTATTTCATCTCCTCGAAGTTTGTAACTTCGGTCTGATGGGATCTCTACTGAGTATTTCTCCCGTGATTAAGCGATCACTAAGTCTAAGTCCTTTACATGCACACAAACTGAAGAACAACGAGTGCTTAAGATTGCTCCAAAAATTAAAAAACAACGAAGAGAAAATGGTGATAGGAGAAGAAGGAAGTAGAAGAGAGAATTTTTCTTGTTATATGACTTGAGAAGAAAAGAGCCTTATTTATAGGGGTTTTTTCGAATCTCTAAAATTGGCAAACAACGATCATCATGCATAAAATCTCATTAAATCCAAATGAAATCAATTAAAAAAAATGAAATAATCCCTTTATAGTGTGAACAGAATCAACACTAAAATATCTCATTAATTATGGAAACGAAATCAATTAAGAAAATAATCTCTTTAATAGTTGAATCATTGATTCTGCAAAACTTAATCGGCTCAAGGATCCGTGCATTTTTACCAACAAGCCCAATAGAATTTTAGAATGGAAACACATAAGGGGAGTATAAGTTTTCTCTATAGCCAATGTGGGACTAAACACTTTAAAAGTCTTTTGAATATTTGAAACCAATTTTTAAAACAAGCCCATAATAAGCCTCGAAATGAAATGGGTTTCCAACATAAAATTAGGGTTACATCATGTATATTTATACTATACCCTAGATGTACAAAAATTACAAAATTACCCTCCATAACATACCGTACTGCGGGGCCGTTGCCCCTGCACCCCTAACCCTATTCGTAGTCCCCTCGCACGCTCCACTCCGCTTCGCTTGCTCCGCTCGCTTTGGTATCTACCTGTTTGTTACTGTGCTCACAGTAAATATAAGCCACATACTCCAACATTTCTCTCACATGGGAGATTAAAATGGGAGTTCGGATCACATTTGAGACGCACCTATGATGATTTATCCATATTTATAAAAAAAACAAAATTCACTATTTCATAAATAGGAAAAACAAATAATTGAGTAATATAAAAGATTAATTATAAATAATTTAAATTATACATGTGGCATGACAAATGGATCCAGGGACAAGCGTCGAGCAACCTATTCCCCACACTACTTGAATCGGCCAAAGACCATCACCTTTCAATAGAGAAAGCGAGGGACAACATTGTCCATGTTCGACCACTACTAAAGTCGGAACTACTGATTAGGGAAGAGCACGTGAGCTTGATGAACTAATAGAGGCCCTCACTACAATACATGAGGAAAGGAGAGATGTCATAAGACTCATAACTTGGAGCTTCGGGGCAAATGATAACTTTGAAATCACTTTACACACTCATGGTGGATAGTGGAGCAAGAAGTCAATTCCCCGACAACTGTTGGGTTGGGTCAGCCCCATTTGGGCTTGACTCAAGTTCCTTGATGTGGGCCTTCACCACATTAAGAGAGTTATGTGGTTAGGTTAAACCACAAGTTGGAGGACTCATTCAATGAGTGAGATATTGAGAATTTGGTGTGGCATTGTGGTAGCTAGGGTTTGAAGACATTCATACAAGAAAAGAGGAGAAGAATAAGGAGAAGCTAGGGCTTGCAAGAAGATAGGCAAATCGGTGCCGGACTTCGCTCAAGATTGGGGTGAAGGGTTCCTTGTGAGAGTCTCTCCAAAGTTGTAGGGTTTGATCTCTATTTGCTCTCTCTCCTCATTGTTGATATCGTCATCTATGTATGTGATGGCATGTGTAGCTTGAGAAAGCTTGTTTCTCTTGTATGTTTGATGCCCCTTGGCTTGAATTCCTCTAGTTAGCTAGAGAAGACCAAATCAATATAATTGAAAGGGTTTAAGAGGCTCTAAGGAGTCTCGTGGTTTTTCCCCTTTATTGGAAGGGGTTTCCACGCTAAAATTGTGTGTGTCTTTGATTATCATCTTGTTAGTTTTGATTGTTTACCTATTTTGTACACAAGAGAAAGGGGAAGAGAAGATCCAGGGACAGATGCTCATTCTGCAGAAAACAGAGAAGTAAACAAGCCTGTTTACATTCAGACAAGCTTGTCTGCAGGCCAACAGAGAGCTAGACAAGCATGCGTAGATCCAGGAGGGGTCGTCTGCAAGCCAACAGAGAACTAAACAAGCCCATTCAGATACAGACGGGGTCACCTGCCTCTCTGTTTGAAGCAACCTGCAGTGTGTGGTTTTTCAGTGGGTTTAATTGACCTGTTTCTCCCCAACAACAACTTATGGCGACTTCCATGCCCAAAGAAGATCAAACTATTCGCATGGTTTGTAGAGGAAAACAAACCCCGCACTCTTAACAACCTCTCCAAAAGACATTAAAACCGTTCAGAACACTTCTACCCTATTTTTAACCAAACCACCTGTCCCCAATCGATCTAGTACCTCTAGGGACCTCATAACTTGGGGAAACAACTTCACAAGGAAGCACGGATGAGGTGGAATCTTGCAGTCATGGCCATAACTTGGAGTATAGAGCTATGGCTCGAAAGGAACTAACGATGCTTCCAAAATAAACAATGCGTTTACTTGGTAGGATGATGATGATCATGTATGCAAACCATTGATGTACTGACATTAGCCTCAACATAAATAAATGAATGTGATTTATTCACTTTTATAAATAATAATAATAATTTTAAATTATATCTTATTTTTATTTTATCCAAATTAGATAACATTATAATTAACTAAAAATAATATGGATCTCGACTAACTCAGTAATTGTGATTTTAATTTATAATTATTTTTTTATAACATTTAATTTTGTGTTACTTTTTGTAAAATTTGTTAAATCAAACGAGGTTAATATGGACATTCGTATGTATAACAGTAGAAGGCCCCAAGACTAAATTGCAGCCGTTGGATTGCGGATCATGATCTTGATATTATTTTCGAATCTCGAGGAAAATGGTCGGCCTATATTCATCCCTCCAAAAAAGACGTTATAAAAAAAAAGAGCTTACTCTGAGAACGAACCTCTCTTTTCTTTGGCGGTTTTTAGCGTCTCTTGGAAGCTCGAGATGGGGACGAACTCCAATGGCGATCGCGATCGCGATCGCGATCGCGATCGCGATCGGCCGTGGCAATCGTACCACACTGTCTACACCAACGCCAAAGCAGGTATATGGTTCGCCTAATAGCTTTCCGTGTTCCAAGAATCTCGAGATTTCCGAATTTTCTTTGCTGAATCTATTAGGTCAATCAATCTTGTATTTCATTCATGTTCTTGCGCTAAATCTTGAATAAAGAGATAGAAAACTTGTCTCGGATCTTTCTTGGTAAAAAGCCTATTTTGAGTGATGTGAACTAGGGTTCTCTCTCGCAAGAACTTCAAATTTTGTGTTTCTGAGTAGCTAGAGGTGTCAGTTCATTTCACCGGGTTCTTGGGGATTTTTTCTTGAAATCTTGAAGGCTAGATGAAACATGACGACTAACTTTCCATATTCTAAGAATCTCAAGATTGAATTTTGCTCTAAACTTTGTCTCAGCTTTGTTGGAGAAAAGAACTTTCAAATGATGTGAACTAGGTTTTCAAGAACCCTCTTGATGCTTGCAAGAACTTCAAATTCCGTGTTTCCAAATAGTTAAGTGTTAGTTCATTGCATCTGGGTTTTTTGGGACCTTTTTCATGGTATCTTGAAGGCCATGTGAAACATAATGACCATCTTATAAGTGAAAGCCCAGTTTTAAAAAATTGTGAAATGCACCCATCCCATGTTTCTTCACAATGGAAACTTGCCTTTATTATATTACTACCCATGTTTCATGCCCATCTTTCATTCATCTTCATTTATTCAAAATCAGAAAATGTTTCTTATATTCAAGTAGGTCAGGGTTTTCTTAATATATATGATTTATTGCTTTTCAGAATTATACCATGTAATACTGGAGGCAAGTATCTGTTGGTATAGGTTGATATTCATAATTCATTGGGGTTTCTGGTTTATTGAAAATCATTGAGGTGTTAAACGTCACGAAAAGGTTTCTGTCTTTCATTCATATTTTAAGTTTGACATGATTTTACAATTCCAGGCATGGATGGAGTTGACAAGGAGAAGGTGCAAAAGATAGTGTATGAAATGAGCAAAGGTTCCAAATATTTTGAGAATGAGAAACGAAAAGAGGCTACAATAAAGCAAAAGATAGAGAACCTCCAAGCTCAATGTGCACTACTTACAGATGAGCGTCTCTCCTCTTATCAGACGGTTTGTGTGAATCGATTTTGATTTGTTATTTGGTTTCAGAGAGGTGTTTTGATTGATGTATGTGCATTTGGTTGTCAGAACAGCTGAAAATGAACATCACTGAAAATTTATTTATTTTGGCTAAATGTTGGGTTAATTACCTAGCTATATCTGTTTAAATTCGCAGATAGATTCATTCTAGAGAATATATGTGGACACCAGTCTTCAAGCTAGACTTGTTAAGGAAACAATTATATGAATAAATTGTATTTTAATACCCTGTATTCTTATATATTTGATAGCTTTTAGATTCATGTTATGGCTTTAGATTGTGAAATATTATTTTCAGTGGCACAAACACTACTCACTTTTATAGGTCCTACTTTTATGAGATTGCATTTGCTCTCATATCAGTCTTGACAAGGCCTTTGATCCCAGGGGAGCATCTTAAAATAGTTCTCATCTAAGTATCTCTTTTGATCTGCACATAATTCTTCTGGCGAGTTTAATTGAATATCAATTGTGACATACCATGTAAAAAATCTATATGGACCAGATCTCTTTGTTGTGCCACACTTTAATTTGGTCTGGGAAAAGGGATGTGCTGTGGGTACCCCGTTGCTTAGGAACTTAATGTGAATTAGTTGATTGGGCAAATTAGCTCAATCATGCATTAGTTATCTTTTCATGTAGATCTTTGTTGGCCAATCTATATATTTTATACCAATTTGTTGAGGCCAACTTTTCATTTGATATATTATGATTATGAACATCAACTTATAGTTTGGTCTGTTTTCTTTCTTTCTTTCCTTTTTTTTTAGTGATATTTAATTTTGTGACATGGAATATGGATTATGGACTAACGTGCTTACCACTTATGTATGTGTTGGCTCTTAAATAGTTATTATGGTTTGTACACTGTGATTTGTAAATATGAACTCAATTTAAGGAATGGAGCCAGATTATTATGGGAAGTTACTATTGTTTTTTAAGGAAACATGAACATGATTTTATTTGATTTTATATTCCTTTTTTAGATTGCTGATAAACAGATTATTGATTTGGAGGCCACACGCGATCTTTCAAAGATTTGGCTGCATGCTGATATGGATGCTTTCTATGCCGCTGTTGAGACTTTAGAAAATTTAGCATTGAAGGGGAAACCATTGGCTGTAGGTAGCATGTCTATGTTATGTACTGCAAGTTATGAGGTGCGCTTTTGTGTTTGAATGCTCCAAAATAAGATTGTTTTTTTTTTTGTTAGTGAAAGATGACTTATGGAAGTGCATATTTCATTTGAGCACCATCACTTATGCTGACAGGTTTATTTTCTACACTTCAATGTTTAGGCACGGAAATTTGGGGTCCGTGCTGCAATGCCTGGTTTTATTGCACGCAGATTATGTCCAGACCTGATTCTTGTCCCTCCTAATTTTCAGAAGTACACTTATTACAGTGAATTGACAAGAAAAGGTACAAATTAGTACTTCTAAGAAAATTTCATATTAAAGCTGAAGAAAACATTCTTTTGAAATCTGATTCATCTATGTACAATTTTTCCAGTATTCCAAAATTACGATCCTGATTTCATTGCAACTAGTCTTGATGAAGCATATGTTAATATTACTGACATCTGCAATTACAAATGTATGAGCAGTGAACAAGTAAGTTTTAACTTGGTTAATGGTTGTCTAGTTCAAATGTACGTTTTTCTTTTATTACTATTTTGAAGGCTTTCTTATACTTCTCACTAAACTTCCGTTGTCTTGTATTCTGTTTCTTTTTGAAAAGATTGCTAGTGAACTCAGGAATGCTATCTATGAGCAGACTGGCCTTACATGTAGTGTCGGTGTGGCCCCAAATCGCTTACTTGCAAAGGTTCCTCTCATGCACCTTGTATTACTATGTTATTCCTTTTTCTGTGAAGACCTAATATTTTGGTCAAGAAGCATTTCGGAGTTTTATCTGTGTTTGGCTTTTGTGCTAAATTTACATTTTCATTGAGCCTTGGAAGGCAGGTCATTTCTTATTTCTGATCTAGTATAATAGTATTGTTTGAGTTGTGCAACTTGCTTCCTGATAAAGTTTATGAGAGGGTTTGCTCTGCACTATTTTGGGCTCTCATCTTTCCGATGTTTCATATGTAAGATTGTTTCAAGATCAAAATAGATTGCTCTAGAGGCATGATCAATAGGCATTTTATTGCAAATTTCCTTCTTGATGTTCTCAACCCATTAATGAGCAAAAGTCATTAGGTGATAAGTTGACTTGCAATCACGCATTATGCTTTTTAAGGAAAGTCTAGCTTCAACATCCTCTATATCAAACTAGAAGATATACAAAGAATTATGATTGAACATGAGTTCTGCCTCATTGCAGTTGGTATGCTTGTAGGTTCTGTATTGCTTTTGGTGATGTTGAACTGCACAATTTCCATGAAACCAAGATATCATTGTCAAAATTAATTGTTGCTTTATTTGGTTAATTGCCTTGATTTGAGAATCTCATAGTAGCTAATCCAGTGAAGTTCCATAGATGAATATTTCGGAGAGAATTTCATAGCCTGCTGATGAATATTTATTCCTCATCAGATATAGACTGCACTGTAGTAAATTATGCCATAATGGCAGTTTGCTCGATTTGCTGTCATAGAAGTGCAAACTCTGCCTTTGGTTTGATATACTAACAGAAGCTAGAAATGGGATTAATTTTTTTTTTTCAGCATTACAAAGATGATGGATAGAATGCTTCCTATCAGCTTTATTTCAATTACCATTTCAAAAATTATACAAAATCTGTGTAATGGCTAATTGCTTTTTGAAAATTTAAGTTGACATCGCAAAAGTCTGACATGTTTATATATTTACCTATTTTGCCAGGTATGCTCAGATATTAACAAGCCCAATGGACAGTTTATTTTACCAAATGATCATAAAGCTATCATGACCTTCATATCATCACTTCCAATAAGAAAGGTATCACTGGTATTCAGTTCGATAGTTTGCACATGAATCTTTGGATTGTTCTCCTAACTACTTAACTTTACATTTATTAAGATGGGGAGAATTGGTAAATCTCTAATGCATCTTCTATAATGTTTAAAGAACTTTGGATGCAGGTAGGAGGTATTGGTAAGGTGACTGAACATGTACTAAGAGATGTACTTGGCATCAATACATGTGAGGACATGCTGCAAAAGAGTGCTTACCTCTGTGCACTGTTTTCTGAACATACAACTGGTTCGTACTAGTCTAATAGGTACCAATAGTCTACTATTCATGTTAATTAATCATTTAATGGTGAAAGGTCTTTCTTTAATATATATACAAACAAAGGTTATCTTGCATAATTGGTTTTTTACTCTCTAATTTTAGCATTCTATGCTGAGCTTGTGGGTTCAATAATAATAGTCACATGTTGATAGGATTATTGGGGTTGGGTTTTTTTTTTGTGTGCGTATGCATGCGTGCTGTGCGTGCGTGCGCACATTTTAGATGATTATTTCCACTTAGTTTTTTATGTCTATTATTTTATTTGGCACTTTGTAATTTTTCTTCAGTTTGGTTGGTCCATCTTCATGACAAGGGTTAACTGTCAACCAAGCGCGAGGCTCATTTTTCTATAAATCCATTCATTTCCAAGGGCTGTCATATGCTTTTTTTAAATAATTATTTTATTTTATATATATATATATATATATATATATATATATATATATATATATATATATATATATATATATATATATATATATATATAACTTTCACTAATTGACCTTTTAGTTTACTTCATTTTGATGATTGGTGTCTTTTTTGCTTTTTTTTTTACTTGCGAATGTTATTTTCATGTTTCTAATATTAATCACAAAATGGTGGAAAATGATTGAATATTTCTATGTGAACTTTTCTTTCCATATGGTTAATCTTGATGATCATCAATATGTATTAATAACAAACAATATAATTTGACTGCCCTTCCTAAGAACTTTTCTCAAGAATTCCCATCCAAGGATAAGGAAGGAAATTGTCATTTATGTTTTCTTCATGACGAACCGCTATTCTTTTTCTTTCTTTCTTTCTTTCTTTTTGAATGACATTTACTGTAATAACTTTGGCCTTTTCTTAAATCTTATAATTCTACTTGGTGTTTAACTTTTTAAGCTTTCCACTGTCTTTTGGATTTTCTTTCTTGTGGTGAATACTCACTTTCTAAATGAAAATTATCATTCATATTTTCTACCTAGTAAATCTGTTTTCTTTTTTCCCCTAAATGGCGTTCACTAGTCACTTCAGCCTTCTCTGTACATGTTGTAGTTGCAATTAGAATTGTCAGATGTAGGACATATGACCATTTTTAGCTCCCCTTTCATGCTTTTTTATTGTATTCTTCTGTAGATTTTTTCCTTTCAATTGGACTTGGCTTGGGGAGGACTGATACTCCTCAACAGATGTTGCGCAAAAGTATGAGCTGTGAGAGAACATTTTCTGCAACTGAAGATGAGTCAGAGCTTTTCCAGAAATTGGGTAAAGTTAATCAGAGATTCTTTGTTTCTGATTGTTGATTGATAAGTGGACAGAGAAAAGAACATTCAATCTTTATACTGCATTTTCAACTTATTTGATATAGTCATATAGATCCTTTATAAAATTCCTTAGTCTGATCAGAAATATTCTTCTTCCTTCATCTATATATCCAATATCCTTATTTTAACATTTTTAATACTTGTTAGTGTCTTCAGTTTGCCCTTTAGACACAACACTTTCAATCCTTTCATCTTTACATATAAATATGCATTGGTTGGTCTGTGTTATATATGGTCAAACCATCTTAAATGGTTAATAACTTCTATTTTTCAAACTCAATTTAGCACAAATATCTTCATTTCTAATGTTTTCTTTATGACCACATCTTGAGGTAAGCTTCCTTTATCGGATCACTCTCATTTTATTAATAAGTGTAATAGAGCCTTTTGAACAATTTAATATACATATATTGTTAGTTTGTTATTATGGAATAAAGTTATACTATTAGGTCTTGTCTTTGTTTCTTCTATGATTAGGATGATGATATCATACTTATGTTAATACTAACATTTTCTTATTTTCCCCATATGACTTACTTTTTGTATTTGAATGTAAGCAGCTCTTTCATTTGGTAAAATATTTCACAAGGTACTGAAACTTGACGAAGATCCAAGAATATAGTTCATTTATGTAGATTATGTTACAATGTTGGGTCTTGTATTTACTTTGTTGCATTAATTTTTTTTCTTTTTTTCTTTTTATTTTTTAAATGTGTTCTTTCTCCTACTCAACTGTTACAAGTATCCTCCTTTTTTAATCAACTGAACAAGTAAATATCCTTTTTGTTCTTTTGCAGCTGATATTGCTGAAACACTATCAAATGATATGCAGAAGGAAGGCCTTTTTGGAAGGACACTGACATTGAAGCTGAAGACTTCATCGTTCGAGGTATTAAACTTTTTTGCTTATTCTGCCATCACAATGACTTCCTCTCGATATTTTGCTTGTAGATACTGGGATTGTTTGTTACCCAGATCCAAGTAGATATCTTACTGTTTAATTCATAGTCAATTAATATAGTCCTTATTTATTACCTGCACCTCCTAGGTACGAACAAGAGCCACATCTCTGCAGACTTATATTCATTCAAAGGAAGATATTCTAGGGCATGCTTCCAAGTTGCTAAAGGCAGAACTGCCTCTTTCTTTGAGGTTGATGGGTATGGAGGTTTGTTTACTAATATTTTTAGTATGCTGGTCGGAAACCATTATTTCTGGTTGTCGGGTGTACTCTAAATTTTTTTATAAGATGTTCATTACTTCTCATTTTAGTATTGAGTATTTCCACTGGCGTATACTTACTCAGCCATGACTTTCTTATTTTAATCTAAGTGAAAATAAAGGAAGAGGACGGACAATTTTTATTCTCACATATATAATGAGATTCACCCAGTTCCAAATAAAAGTTATGTTGTTCAGTTTGAAGAAGAGAAAGCTTGAACCTCTATTTAGATTGGTTAATCTGTTGCCTGCTGCCTAGTCAAGTCATTTCATCATTTACTTTTCATTTATGAATGAGTGTGCTGCTTTTTATCACCTGTTCATTTCTCATTAACAAGTATCGATTGTTTTTTTTTTTTTCCTCCATTCTCATGTGATTCTGTTTGTTCCTTTAATAGTTTATGATGCCAGTGTATTAATAGAATTCTTTCTGACTATTTTAACAGGCTTGCGCATGTCACAGTTTTATGATGCCAAACCTGGTCATCATGATCCCATGCAGAAGACTTTGAAAAGCTTTGTCATCACAGATGCCTCTCAAAGCACTTCATGTGGTTCATATAGTAGCAATCTACATCTCAGGAATGGTGCAAATATTGATCTTTCAGCTGATGACCAGAGTTGCTTTTCAAAAGATGAAAGTGATAATCTCATGGTCGCATGTGAACCAGAGGAATATCAACAATCCAATAAGCTTGCAGCTGTAAAAGTATACAGCCCAGGCAATGATGCACATGGAGTAAAGGATAACACTGATGAGTGTGTACCTCAGGTATTTTGTTCAACCAAAACAGCATTTCCTTATTATCACTGCATTACTGCTTCTTAAATCTTTGGTGACAAGATACAAAGCTTATTAAAAATTTGGTTCTAACTTGTTAACACTGCATACAATTATCAAAGTTTTCAACTTCTCAAAAATGCAAACTCCCAGGTCCAAATGGATAATGAAGGGAGAAGCAATCACAATACTTTGTCAATCAATGCTGAGGCATCTCTAACCAATCAAAATGAGGAAACATTATGGTGGATAGATGGTTACATATGTTCAGTTTGTGGGGCTGAACTACCCCCATGTTTCATGGAAGAAAGGCAGGAACACTCTGACTACCATTTAGCAGTGATGCTTCAGAAAGAGGAATCCCTTCAGAACAGGAGAGGGCTCCTACAGAGTGAAAGGTATTTCTTTTGTTCTCCTCATGCCATTTATTAATGATATATTCCTTCATTCAGTTTTGTTCCTTAAGCAGTCTGCTTCTAAAATTTACTAGATGACTTTTTAAATAATGTCATTGAAATTACAGTAGATGCTAATAATGCAAGTTAGAAAATGTTTCGTTTATTCTTTCCAAATCCAAAACTCTTGTATGCCCCTCTAGCAGAAGATGACTTTCTTTTTTATACGTTAAGTTATATATACCACTAAATTTTCTCCATTAGTTAGTGCATGTGCTCGTGTGCACATGATGCCTCCCACTCACATGTGTGATACATCAGTCATGTCACAAACACTAGCATCTCTAGCACACATTTGCAGGTGAGTGCAATTAAAATGTGTGTGTGTGTGTGTGTGTTTTTAAAAAAAAAAAATCAAATGTTAAGAGTCTCCGAATTTATTGTTCCATGTAACAAATTGATTTACTCATGCCCTCTGAAAATTTAAATTTGACTTTTGATATATGCTATAACCAGATCGGTTGGTAGTTTGCCAGACAACAGGCAGGGCGGGGATGTTGCTCGAAAAAAGCAAAAAACCTCCAAAGGGAAGTTCATACCCATTGATGCTTTTTTCAACAGATCTAAGAAAGATTGTTAGGTTAGCATTATTTAAATTATATTCCATAGTTTGTAAGTGTATATACAATGTATATAGGGGCTTTTTGGTTTGAAGTACATGGACTTGCAGTGCCGGTGAGTTTGATCCAATTAAAAAGCACTGCATATTAATTTACATACATATTTGTTTGGTTTGAAGTACATGGACTTGTAACTGTGTATACAATGTGTATAGGGGCTGTTTTGTTTGTAGTACATGGACTTGCAGTGCAAGTGAGTTTGATCTAATTAAAAGCACTGCATTTAATTTGTTTGGTTTGAAGTACATGGACTTGCAGTGAAATCTTTTTTCTTCAAGCTTCTATAACATCTTTCTAGTTCAAGAGGCTTGCCTCTACCATCAAGACCAGCTAACATAAGGCTCTCATGAGTCAATAACCACTGCTGAAATAAAACTTGCATGCATGCTTGCATGTGTTTGCGTGTGGTATTTTATTTTTGCGCTGAATTTTCTTCTTTATTAAGCTATCTACTTTATATATACTAGTAACTCTTTAAATATTATGTGCACTTCACATTAAAACATGTACATCTATTTCAGTATATAACATAAGTTTGGTTGGATTTTGTATTTACAAAATGACCTCCATATTGTAACTTCCAAATTTCCATATCAAGATCAGCCTACAACTTTTTTTAAAAATTTTGATGTCAGCATGCTACGTAGGCAAAATATAGCCATATGTAAATAATTTTTTTTAAAAAAAATAGGATGTATTTCATCCGTATATCACTTGTATAGCCACGTCAGCATCATGGATAGTATTTAACAAAATACACAAAATATATGAACCGTATTGAACATTTTTAAAATAAAGAGATGAAAATAAACATTGGGGTAAAGTACATAGATGAATAGTGGGTTTATCCCTTAATTATTCACTTGACTGATTAACTGGTAATGTATTTTATTTTTACGCAAATCTTTTATAATGTTTGAAAAACTTTGAATGCAGATTGGAGGTATTTCCCGGTGAATGAAGAGATTATGATGGATAACAAATCAGAGAGAACATTCAGTCTTAGTTATTATTAACCATTGAAAAAAAAAATAATACATTTTTTATCCCAATTAATATCTAAGAAATGAATGGACTTGTTCATATATACAGCCTATCTTTGCTGACCCTCTATCGGTGCGTTCTATAGTACCATGGGATTTTTCCCACGATCTCATACCACTGGGTTCCAACTATTGAGTTGTGTGGAGCTTGATCATACTGGACACCCAGCCACACTTTTTGAGGGGTATTTTGGGTATTTTCACTGTATTAGGGTTTCTGATTTCCCTATATATTGTTCATCATTGTAAAGTTTTCTGTTCTGTTGAAAATTAGTGAAACAACCGGCGGCAGTGGACGTAGCCCTATTTTGGGGTGAACCACGTAAAACTTTGTGTTTTTCCTTGCTTGTTTTCTTTTCTGTTCTTGATTTGTCTCTCACGATCTGAAGGAATCTCGCCGAATTCCTAACACCAACCTACTGTTACCGGGTTTCAAGCTTCACTCATTAGGTTCGAAGTTTCTGTTTATCATTCTTCACAAAAAGGTGGCACCATGGTAGCTTTGAACCCACCCCGAACCCAAAAACCAAACATTAGAATCTACAAAACAACACCCTAGGACATACCATGGTATCATTACTGTAGCATACCGTGGGAATAGTGCCCATAGTATCCTAGAAGTCACCTCTCCATGAGGATTCTTCTTTTGAGATCACCTTCAAGACTGGCACTGGGCTTTCCGACAGCTTTCCAGTGTCTGCATTTGATCATCGAGAGTAGATAACTAACTGTTTTATTTTATCATTGTGTTTTGCATGGTCTTTGTAATAAGATGTTTAATCTTATATCATGTAATATATAGGTTGAATATCAATAATATTTGAAGCTTTAATTGGTGTTTACACTACATACATTGTACCATGATTCATCAACACAATAAGGATTGGTCACAGTGCCTTAAGAAGACTACTAACTATTATACATGTAAGGGATGGTGTGAAATTCATTGAATAAAGTATGTCTTGAAGCTTGACTTGATAAGATATTTGTTTTTGTCAAACTTGGTGAATGTCAACAGATCACATGGTGAAAGTCAAGGTTAGGCTTATATGTAAAGATAATGCAACAAGTCTATAAATGGTTTTAACTTTATGATCAACAAAGAAATGCAAGTCTTTACAGAATGATATTTATCATATAAAAGCAAAGAGACTTGCAGAGCTGATGAAACACATCACAAATTCTTCTCAAGAACACTATTAACTCTATATCTATTAAAAGTTTAAGCTGATAAAAAGAGAGACTAATCTGCATATATCCACAATACAACCAAAAAGGGATTCAAATGAAATTTTAGCAGAGATTTGTAACGATTTTTATTCCATCAATAATCTTATGAAATGAGGGTACAAAGAAGAAATTCATGCACTTATAGAGTTACAACATTCTTAGCCAATCTACTACTCAAGCTGAAAAGCAGAAGCAGGGAAGCTATCAGAGAGACCGGTGCCGGTCTTGAAGGTGACCTTCTTAGAAGAAGGATCCTCAATGTACATCTCAACCACAGAGAGCCACAACATGAGCTCTTTGGTCTTCACTCCGGTCATCTTCTTCATCTTACCTTTCTCCACAAAAGCAGTGACTTCGGGAGCATATGATACTGCTCTCTTGATCTTCTTGAAGGTGTGGTCCTTCTTCTTTCGCTGAACAAGCCAAATGAAACTTTCACCGCGGTTAAATCCAAACTCTTCAATGTCTTCCAGAGGGAACAAACCATTTGGAAGACCGAGTTCTTCTAGCAACTCAATGGATTTTTTCTTGCAGAGTGCATCTCCATTATAGATCTCTGCACCTTTGCGATACTTCCCAACAGTTTGGGATGCCATTTTCTACTTCTCTTTTGCTCAACAAAAACTGTTAGCTAGAGTACAAAGAAGGGGATGCTAAGATTTGATAGATATCAGCAAAGGGTGATGAGAATGGAGAAGGAAATGGAACTGTATATATACACATGAGCGACAGGAGAAAAAGAAGGAGAGTTGGTCAAATTAGGCTTGCAAACTAATTAAATGAAGCAATAAATTGCAAGAAAGATTCAATTGACAAGGCTCTTAAACTAGTTTACAAATGCATGTATTATGCTCTTTCCCTTAGATAGTTTTCATCAACTTCCATAATCCTGAAGTATATGAACTCAAAAGACCCATAGATAGACTTGGTCAAGTCACTTGGCCTACGCTGATAATGTCCAAAAGGCTACACTTTCAATTCCAATTAATATACAATAAATGCATGTACATATTATAAAGTCTACTTTCATTGACCCACTCCATTTTCTTAATGATCACCAAGTCAAGGTCAGGAACCATGCATCTCTATATAAGTATCCTCAAAGCTCTTCCATTCCATCACCACCCAAGGCATTCATCCAAAACAACCATTAGTATCCATTCTAGCTACAAGACCTCTTTCCTTCTCTTTTATTGTTAGAATGGCATCACAGACCATACAGACTTACCGCAATGGTGCTGAGATATACAATGGAGATGCTCTGTGCAAGAAGAAATCTGTTCTACTACTGGAAGAGATCAGTCTTCCAAATGGTTTGTTTCCATTGGATGACATAGAGGAGTTTGGATATAACCGGGAGGCGGGTTTTGTTTGGCTGATTCAGAAGAAGAAGAAGGACCATACCTTCAAGAAAATCAAAAGGGCAGTGTCATATGCTTCAGAGGTGACAGCATTTGTGGAGAAGGGGAAGATGAAGAAGATGACCGGAGTGAAGACCAAAGAACTCATGCTTTGGCTCTCTGTTGTTGAGATGTACATTGAGGATCCTTCTTCCAAGAAAATCACCTTCAAGACGGGCACTGGACTCTCCGACAGCTTCCCGGTGTCAGCATTTGAGATTGAAGAGTAGTAGATAAGCTAAATGTTCCAATGCTATCTAAGTGCATGTGTGTTTTGATATTTCATTGTTTTTTGTTACCATAGTTTGTTGTTATGGCAGACTAGATAGTTTAGTTATGCAATGCTGAAATAATAGCTTGTTTATCAATAGTATGAGCTACATGTCCACCGATCTGAATATTCATTTACATGTTCTCATGTTTCCACAAGGTGCATTGTTTGCATATATATGCATGGTAGACTTCATGTAAGTAAATTTGACAAACATTAAAGTTTGCATAATATATGCATTGTTTGCTTAAGATCTGAATATACTTTCTGAAGGATGTGTTGAATTTAACAGTAAAATTCGTCACAAGTAACACAGGTGAAATACAACACAAGAAAATCATCAAAATAAAGTGTATAGAAAGGAAAAGACCTTGTGGAATTGATATCGTTAGAAACTTGTCATGTCCGAATTAGCTGAAAACTTGTTTTGTGTCCCAGCTTTATTCCTCTGCAAACGAAGGCTTAGTATTATATAATATTCCAGAACTCCAGATTACAGAATGACAATTTTAAGAAAATAAGACATTGTGGGATCAATGAACGGTCCAGAATCAAATTAATTAACAAGACTTTTTATAGCATCTCGAGATGTGTGAAATAGATGAGAAGTTTGCCATCATGTTAATGAACTAATCTTCACTGTTTTGAGTCAACGAGATACTCCATTCTTTGGTCAAGTATTTGTTAGTCAAATTTGCCAATGTTAACAGATGATGTGGTGGGAGTCAAAGATTGAAATTGCATAAAGGCAATGCAAAATCTGTCCTTTATTAATTTCAGTTGATAAAACACCAAATATGTTTAATAAATCGATATAAGACCAACATCCATAATACATATACAAATTAAATTTTAGCGAAGAGTTCTAATGGTTTTTATTGAATAATTAAGCTTAAGAAATGCAGATACAAATTAGAATTTCATGTAATCCTAGCCCATCAACGTTCTTAGCCAGTCTACTACTCAAGCTGAAAAGCAGAAGCCGGGAAGCTATCAGAGAGCCCGGTTCCAGTCTTGAAGGTGACCTTCTCAGAAGAAGGATCCTCAATGTACATCTCAACCACAGAGAGCCACAACATGAGCTCTTTGGTCTTCACCCCGGTCATCTTCTTCATCTTACCTTTCTCCACAAAAGCAGTGACTTCTGGAGCATATGATACTGCTCTCTTGATCTTCTTGAAGGTGTGATCCTTCTTCTTTCGCTGAAGAAGCCAAATGAAGCCTTCCTGGCGGTTATATCCAAACTCTTCAATGTCTTCCAGAGGGAACAAACCATTTGGAAGACCAAGTTCTTCTAGCAACTCGATGGATTTCTTCTTGCAGAGAGCATCTCCATTGTATATCTCTGCACCTTTGCGATACTTCTCTACAGTTTGGGAGGCCATTTTCTACTTCCCTTTTACTCTACCAAAATTACAAGCTTGAGTACAAGGAAGGAGATGCTAAAGTTGATAAGTGTTAGCAAAGGGTGATGAGAGTGGAGACGAGAATGGAACTATATATAGAGAGTGAATGAATGAAGCCAAAGAAAGGAATTGGTCAACTTATGCTTGAATATCAATTAACTGAGTAAATAAATTGCCAGAAAGATTCAGTCAGCTAAGGTTAGCTCATGAGATACTACTACTTGTTTCCTGAAAAAAAGAAAGGAAAACTAGTAATTCGTTAAGTATTAATCCAAAGAGCCATAGAATTGAATTCTTTTTTGGGTCACTGGCGCATATAGACTTGGTCAAGCTAGATTGTCCATGCTGATAATGTAAGGCTACAATTTCAATTAATATATATCATACATGCATCCACTTATTGCAAAGCCTGTTTTCATTGACCCTCTCCATGGATTCCACACACCATATTCTTGAAGATGATAACCAAGTCAAAGTCTTTCATGTTCCTCTCCTCACAAGTAAACATATGAATCTATAAATACATCCTCAACCCTTCCATCACCACCACCCAAAGCATCTATTTTCCAAAGCCTCTCTTCTTTCTTCTTCTTAATTATACCAGCTCTCAGGAATCATTTCATATAAACACTCACAATGGCATCACAAACCATCCAGAACTACCGCGATGGAGCTGAGATATGCAATGGAGATGCTCTCTGCAAGAAGAAATCCATTCAACTACTCAAAGAGATTGGTCTTCCGAATGCTTTGTTTCCATTGGATGACATAGAAGAGTTTGGATACAACCGCGAGGCCGGGTTTGTTTGGCTTATTCAGAAAAAGAAAAAGGACCATACATTCAAGAAAATCAAAAGGGCAGTGTCATATGCTCCAGAGGTGACAGCATTCATAGAGAAAGGGAAGATGAAGAAGATGACCGGAGTGAAGACCAAAGAACTCATGCTTTGGCTCTCTGTCGTTGAGATGTACGTTGAGGATCCTTCATCCAAGAAGATCACCTTCAAGACCGGGACCGGACTTTCAGACAGCTTCCCGGTGTCAGCATTTGAGCTTGAAGAGTAGAGCTAACTGTTTCATCATATCATGGTGATTTACATGACATGTAATGCATTTTTTAATCTTATATCATGTAATAAAAAGTTTGAAGATCAATAATATTTGAATGCTTTGGTGTTGCCACAAAATAAATTTTACTATGATTCATAAACATTTGTGCAGTATATAGACTTTCTGGAAGTATATATGACAAAAAACAGAGTAAATTGGTCACAGAGCATTATGAAGATTACTAAGTATACATGTAGAGATGATGTAGTATTTGTTTGTCAAACCATGTAAATGTCAACAGATCACATGGTGAAAGCCAATGGTTGGACTTGGATATATGAAGGCAATGCAACATCCAATATATATTTCTTTCATTTTATGATCAACAAAGTGTAGTGTATAAATCTTTATAGAATGATAATCATATAAAGGCACCCAAAACACTTGCAATGCTGATGAACACATTACACATTTTTCTCAAGTACATTGTTGACCTTTTACGTATAAGAGAATCAGTGCTAGATGAGTTTGAACCAATTTAAAAATTTAAGCTGATAAAAAGAGAGATCAAGATGCATCCATTCATAACAAATTGTGTTCAACTAATAGATAAGGGACAAACATCTATAATTCATCTGAAAAGTGTTTCACATTGAACTTTAGCAAAGAGTTGTATTACTTTTATTCCATCAACAAGCTTTTGAAATGAAGATACAAAGAAGAAATTCAAGCACTTCTCATGTTGCAACATTCTCAACTAATCTGCCACTCAAGCTGAAAAGCAGAAGCCCGGAAGCTGTCAGAGAGTCCAGCGCCAGTCTTGAAGGTTATCTTCCCAGAAGAAGGATCCTCAATGTACATCTCAACCACATAGACCCACAACATGAGCTCTTTATTTTATCAACTTCCCATAGTCCGAAAGTATTCAAATTCAAGGAGCCGTAGACTTGGTCAAGTTATTTTGCCTATGCTGATAATGTCCAAAATGCTACACTTTCATTAATATCCAATAAATGCACGCACATATTATAAAAGTTTACTTTCATTGACCCTATACATCTATCTTCTTAAAGATGATTACCAGGTCAAGGTGAGGAACCATGCATCTATAAGTACCCCTGACAACTCTTGCATTCCACCACCACCAAAAGCATTCAACCAAAACAACCATTAGCATCCATTCTCCAAAACCTCTCTTTCTTCTTTATTGCTTGAATGGCATCACAAACCATCCAGAGCTACCGGAATGGTGCTGAGATCTGCTGTGGAGATACTCTCGGAAAGAAGAAATCTGTTCTACTACTGGAAGAGATCGGTCTTCCAAATGGTTTGTTTCCATTGGATGACATAGAGGAGTTTGGATATAACCGGGAGGCAGGTTTTGTTTGGCTGATTCAGAAGAAGAAGAAGGACCATACTTTCAAGAAAATCAAAAGGGCAGTGTCATACGCTCCAGAGGTGACAGCATTCGTTGAGAAGGGGAAGATGAAGAAAATGACTGGAGTGAAGACCAAAGAACTCATGCTTTGGCTCTCTGTTGTTGAGATGTACATTGAGGATCCTTCTTCCAAGAAAATCACCTTCAAGACGGGCACTGGACTCTCCGACAGCTTCCAGGTGTCAGCATTTGAGATTGAAGAGTAGATGAACTAAATGTTTGAATGCTATCTAAGTGTGTGTTTTGATATTTCATTGTTTTTTGTTACCATAGTTTGTTGTTATGGCAGACTAGACAGTTTAGTTATGCAATGCTGAAATATAGCAGATGTAATAACACTTTCTTTATCAATAGTATAAACTACATTTCCATTAGATTTGAATTTACATTTGCAGGTTCTTGTGTTGCTGCCGCAGGGTGCATTGTTTGCATGATATATGCAATGTAGACGTCATGGAAGTAAATTTGACAAATAATAGTTAAGATATCAGTTTCTGAAGGAGGTGTTGAATCTAACTAAACAGTAAAAATTGTCACAAGTAATGCATGTGAAATGTGACTCAAGGGAATCATAAAAATAAAGTCTTTCTATAGAAAGGCAAAGACCTTGTGGAATTGATGCCCTGAGATATTGCAATCAATCTTCATAATACATCCTTTTGTCCCAGCTTCATAATACTGCAAGAGGCAAACTATTATATAGTATTCCAGAACCCCAGATTACACGATAACAATTTTACTAAAATAAGACAGTTTGATCAATTATTGCTCCAGAATTACATTAACAGAGAAATTTTAACCAGACTTTTTATAGCATCTCTGCTAGTATGAAAAACATAGATCCAAAAGGGTAAATATTAACTAACCAGTGAAATAGATGAAGTTTACCCTCTTGTTAATGACCTAATCTTCACTCTGAGTCAATGATTGGCATATTTCTTTCTTCGGTCAAGTATTTTAGTCAAACTTACCGATGCCAACAGATCATATGGTGGAATTCAAAGATTGAAATTGTACAACGGCAATGCAAAATCTATCTATTAATTTCAGTTGATGGTCAAGAAAAGGTAGAAGTCTTTATAGCCTGATGGAAATATAAAAGCATACAAAATCATTTTCAGACTCTTTTATCATTAAGAGGGTCACTGTTAGATAAACTTGAACCAGCCATAGTTTAAACTGATAAAATACCAATTAACTGATCTATATGGGATTGACATCCATAATACATCTGAAAAGTGATTCAAAATCAATTTTAGCGAAAGAGTTCTAATGGTTTTTATTGCATAACTAAGCTTAAGAAATGCAGATACAAATTAGAATTTCATGTAATCCTAGCCCATAAACGTTCTTAGCCAGTCTACTACTCAAGCTGAAAAGCAGAAGCTGAGAAGCTATCAGACAGCCCGGTTCCAGTCTTGAAGGTGACTTTCCCAGAAGAAGGATTCTCACTGTACATCTCAACAACAGAGAGCCACAGCATGAGCTCTTTGGTCTTCACACCAGTCATTTTCTTCATCTTACTTTTCTCCACAAAAGCAGTGACCTCTGGAGCATATGATACTGCTCTCTTGATCTTCTTGAAGGTGTGGTCCTTCTTCTTTCGCTGAACAAGCCAAATGAAGCCTTCCTGGCGGTTAAATCCAAACTCTTCAATGTCTTCCAGAGGGAACAAACCATTTGGAAGACCAAGTTCTTCTAGCAACTCGATGGATTTCTTCTTGCAGAGAGCATCTCCATTGTATATCTCTGCACCTTTGCGATACTTCTCTACAGTTTGGGAGGCCATTTTCTACTTCTCTTTTGCTCTACCAAAATTACAAGCTTGAGTACAAGGAAGGAGATGCTAAAGTTGATAAGTGTTAGCAAAGGGGTGATGAGAGTGGAGAAGAGAATGGAACTATATATAGAGAGAGTGAGAATGATGACAAAGAAGTAAACTGGTCAAATTAGAGGCTTACAAACCAACTGACTATTAAATTGCCAGAAAGATTCAGTCAACGAAGGTTAGCTCATGAGATAATACTACTTGTTTGCTGAGAAAAATGATTGATTAATAAATGAAAGAAACTGTACTGCTAACAACTAATTTTGTTTCTTTAACTAGACTTAGATTCAAAAAGTATTAATCCAAAGAGCCGTAGACTTGAATTCTTTTTTGGGTCTCTGATGTATATAGACTTGGTCAAGCTTGATTGTCTATGCTGATAATGCCCAAAAAAGGCTACAATTTCAGTTCCAATTCCAATGAATATATCATAAATGCATGCACTTATTATAATATAAGGCCTGATTTCATTGACCCCCTCATGGTCATGGATTCCACACTCCATCTTCTTGAAGATAACCAGGTCAAAGTCTTTCATTTTCCTCTCCTCAATCAGTAACCATGAATCTATAAATACACCCTCAACTCAACCCTTCCATCATCACCACCCAAAGCATCTTTCTTCTTCATTGATTACTTCTATCAGCTCTCAGAAATCACTTCATATATATAAAGACTCACAATGGCATCTCAGATCATCCAGAACTATCGCAATGGTGCTGAGATATATAATGAAGATGCTATATGCAAAAAGAAATCCATTCAACTACTTGAAGAGATCAACCTTCCTAATGGTCTGTTTCCATTGGATGACATACAAGAGTTTGGATATAACCGAGAGGCTGGGTTTGTTTGGCTGATTCAAAAGAAGAAGGATCATACATTCAAGAAAATCAAAAGGGCAGTGTCATATGCTCCAGAGGTGACGGCATTTGTTGAAAAGGGGAAGATGAAGAAGATGACCGGAGTGAAGACCAAAGAACTCATGCTTTGGCTCTCTGTAGTTGAGATGTACATTGAGGATCCTTCTTCCAATAAGATCACCTTCAAGACTGGTACCGGGCTTTCGGACAGCTTCCAGGTGTCAGCTTTTGAGCTTGAAGAGTAGAGAGAACCAAATGTTCCAGTTCTATCAAAGTCTGTGTCTTGAAATTTCATTATCTTTGTATTATGATAGCTGTGTTTGGTATGTTGTTATAGTTATGCAATGTTGAAATATATCCAATGTAATAATAACTCAAAGATCAATACTATAAGCTACATTTTCAGAAGATCTGAATGTACATTGCATAAAGATATGCATGGTAGACTTCACAGTCACAAACAGGAATATGTAAAAGAGGAGAAGAAAAGAAAGAAGCTTACTCTGCAGATTAGTCTTATGATTTATCATCAAGACCACCATTGAGATCATCATCCTCTGAGATGAGGCAATCCTTAATTGATCCCTGTAGGCACAAGCAAACTCCAATGCTTGATTTAACTAAACAATAAGACCTGAACACATAAAAGCCAGATAACAATATAATCTAATCCCCATGTTTTGCTTCCGCAAACTAAAAGAGCAATAAGTGATTCACGAACAAATTTTAGAGAAAAAAAAGAAAAGAAAATATAAGCCAAAAAGACAAACTCATAATACTAAAAAATCCATTTTCACCAAAATATTTCAGAACAAAACCAGAGTTGGATAGGAATAAACAACAAGGGACTCCAAAAACGAAAGGAGTTCATGCAAGTCCAGTAGCACTTACAAATAGAAAAGCATATATTGCAATGAAAAGAAATCATCTTTTAGTTTCTAAAACCATCTACAAAGCATAAGAAATAATCTAGATATAATAACCAGAGAGCGAACTAGGAAAGCATAAGAGAGTGAGAAAGTGAAAAAAGACCTAGAGGCAGGGTCGCCGGAGAAGACGGCGAGGAGGTTTTCGGAGGAGAAATCATGGCGTTACTGGTGACCACTAGTTTTCCCGAATGCGTGAGAGAATACGTGCGAGCGGGACTCAGCCAGCACACATGCTACAGCAAGCCCACTTCACCACCCGGCGATTGCTGCAAGGCGCCGTGAGCCGGCGTTCTCATCCGAATTCTTGACCTCGTCGGAGTGTGAGTAGGACATGGTTCAAAGAATCAAAAGTTCGGGATTTTGGAGCAGAGAGGGCGCGGCGCGGCCATGGTTAAGGATTCTTTTGAGTTACCCCTTTTAATAACTCGAAATTGGTTAGTGGCCATTCACTTTTTTCAAAAACACCCGAGATTAAACTTATTTTTCATTCAGTCCTTGGGTTATTTATTTACTTAACCATAAAATTTTGCCAATATTAACATTCGAATAAGATTAAAAATTTTGATAATTGAAGGATAATACACAAATTTTCGCTTTTAAAGAGAAATCAGTAACAATAAAAATTCACTGTTTATTTGTTGATTGTCATATTTGCCTCTTATTGGCTATTTATAATTTTTCATGTTAAACCAAAATGCATCAAGAACTAATGAAATTTCATAATTACACGATAGCAAACATGCTAATAAAAACAGTAATTTCCATTCCACAACATGTTGGGTTGTCAATGATCCATTACAACTGTTTGTTTCCCTTGATATGTAAAGGATATAACAGAAAACACACAAGTTGAACAGGTCTCCTGTCAAGAGTTCTCAAGCTCCTTAAAAATCAGAACCAGTGTATGTATAAGTTCATTAAGAACCCGAAGTGACAAAAATTGAACTTATGATAAATTACCATGACCACTCATGGCTCAAATGTACAAAGATTGTTTTAACTCTACAAATGTTGTCATATAAAGTACAAAAAAGAACTGCTGCTGCATATCATACAAGTTCAAGGTTTGTTTCCTTTGGCAGAACCAAAGCGATAAGGCAATCAACTGGAAAGGGTGGAATGGCGAGCATGGAACAAGTATCCGGTGAATATGGAAGAATGAAGAGTAGCCTTGTCCACATGGACTTCACGGCGGGAATCTTGATCACTCCCGCGCATTCCCTCTGTCTCAAATAAGTAATGAAATTGTGCAGCTGCAAAACACATTGACGAAGCTTTTTAGTTGTTAATGGCAACCAAACTGGTTCTTGAGACATGCATCATGTAAAGAAAAACATGCATTAAACTCCACAATTATTTTTGTGATATGCCTAAGAACGTCTTCTATTAATATACTTCAGTTATCAAATTTTGATTGAAACACCATGGGCAAACAATTATGGAACTTCTGAACTGTGCCTAACAAACAAACAGGCAGTGAAGGTGTCTTAAAAACCATATTGGAGTAGCAATTAGAAACACAATATTCACTTCTACCAAAGGAGCTGATTTATGGCAAGTATTGTCAGACAAAATTCATATGGGTCAAGAGAGTTGAGCAATGAGTAGGAATATACACAAGCACAGTAGACATCATAGATACAAGTGTGATAAACATAACTATGGCAGGTCGTTATGGAGCAGAGTATAGGACTCGCAGGATTGACGACAACTCAGTATGTTATATTTATTTAATGTAACAATAGAACAAGGAATGAGCAAGCAGAGGGGTCCACCTTTGTTGTGAAGGTTCTTATAATAGTAAAGGACACAGGAAATGTTACAAAAGTTGAAAAAAGATTTTAAAATATTTACACCAACTGGAGATTTGGTTGTTGATATGAACAAAGAGAGAAGATTAAAAAGTTCACACATTCTACAACAACTAAGCCTTAATCTCACATTAGATGTGGTCGGCTATATGAATTCTGTGTCTCTATTTAGCTCTGTCAAAGACAAGATCCAGATTAACAATCTAATAAACATAGGTCCTTAGACACTATTTCTCTTCACGTAATTCTCGGCCTACTTCTACCCCTTTTTTTATCTTTTATTACTAAACTATCACATTTACGAAATAGTAACTCAAAGCAAAGACCAGCCAAATAAAGACATTATCTACATGGTCATTCTCTATCCCTTCTTTTTAAATGACATTATTTTAGCCCTAAAACTGAAGTATTAGTAAAAAGGTCCCATGGCTGCCAAATCAACATTCTGTGGATGCTGACCAGGATGTCGAGCACGTTGTTCAAATCCAACAAAGCAAAATGTCCATCCACAGACACGGTGGGTGTTAGGCCTCTGCGGAGCAAAATGACATACCACAGAGACCAACATCCTCGTCTCTTGAACAAAACGGTTTGTAAAACGCCGTTTTGCTTCACAGAGGCCAAGATCCTAATCTCTTGAGCAAAATGGTGTTTGACAAGGTGTTTTTTGATCTAGATGTTTGCTTCTGTGGTCATTTTGCTCGCCAAAACTCTTATCTATGGAGCAAAATGGCATTTCACAATCCATTCATGTTTTGCTCCAGGTGTCTACTTCCGTGGAACAAAACGGCCTATGCAACACCATTTTGCACCAAAGACCAGTAAAACAGTCTTTTAATAGAGGCTCTATGGAGAGATTGTTTTGCTCCGTTGAGCTTAAACAACATAATCAATACCAAGAGGATGTTGACTATGTAGCCCCATGGTCATTTGGATAAATGCTTTGGTCCTTGGACCAAAATAATGAGAAAAAAAAAAGTTGTTTGGTGCTACAAAGCTCCCCCATATGCACGGGATCCGGGGCAATGTCGGACCACTTAGGTCTATTGTACACAGCCTTACCCTCCATTTTTGCAAGAAGTGGTTTCCACGACTCAAATCTGTGACCTCCAGATCATATGGCAACAACTTTACCATTGTGCCAAGGCTCCTCTTCAACCAAAATAATAATAATTTAAAAAAATTAAAGTAGAAAATGAACCTTATCTATGTCTAATGAATTAAAATTTGCCAGCATATGGTTAAGGCTTTAGGTGACTGGCAGCTTGATGAGTCAATTTTGTCTAGCTAAGTCAAATCACGTTACACAGATAAGTTGGGCCACGTTTTACTAGTAATAACCAAATAATAACTGAGGTGCCCACTATCTATGGGTAAACCCTCTTGGAAAACAAAGTTTTGGCATAGCAACAATGAAAATATGTTAGGACCATTCTACAATCAAGATGTCATAACAATAAAAAGACACTAGACATTATTCAGAAGTTGCAAATACATTATGCAAAATTTAATTGTAGATAGCATGAAATAAGAACATAATCCAGTTTTGGAAACAACAACTACTTAAATATAAGGTTTATTCCTAAGGCATACAAGGTTGAGTCCCAATGAAGGAGAAATAACTTACACCCTTATGGTCACTCACGGCAGATGGAAGAAGCCGACAAACCTCTCTCTGCAATAAAAAAATACCCAACAGGAGAAATTTAGAATCATAATTACTTAAAATGGGAACCTAAGAATTCATCAAAATGGAATAGGAAAAAAACCCTACAACATGAACCTCTATTAAGGGAAACACTAGAACTAGATAGAATGGCATATGAATGCACAACTAAGCCAAACAAATACAAAACACTAAACAGAGCCATAATATAGACAAATCACTCTTCTCCAGTGTTCACTAGTAAACAGAGCCTGAAGGATAATTCCTATAAGATGAGAAAAATTCCATCACTTTCACCTGACAAGTGGCCTCCTTACAAGAATGGAGTATTATATCAATCACATAAGCATATGCTCAATAATAATACATAATTGAACTTAATCACAAATGGAAGTAGAAGTCACATTAAATCTCTTTATTGCAATAAAATTTACATCTTTAGAAAGAGCTTCAGCCATAATAATTACCAACATGCTTGAGCAACCATTACAACTATACTGTCTCACAGTTCTCAAATGATATGCTCCTGAGTGTTACTTTTAGGCTATAGTCAATCTTAAGTAGTTTGTGATGGTCCTGTTTCTCAAGGTATCTTGGATAATAGTAACCATTGCACCTGGTAATAGAATCTAACCTTCAAACCATTTACTCTTTTTCAGATTCGAACCCAAGAATTAAGAATGAGAAGTCTTGTTCGTTTAGAAAATGTCTGGCAAATTGATGTTCCAATATCTCTTCTACTTTTGCTTTAGTTTAAACTTTAGTAAGAATTTGCATTCTGAAATGCTCATGTAATCGGACGTGAAGGTTTCCTCTCATCCGGCACTTAAAAAAAAAATGGCGGTTCCAAAAAAACGCTCTTCTATATCTAGAACCAATGAATGTTCTTTAAGTCAATGATTCTTTCAACTACTCAATGGAAAGAAATTTTGGTATTTAGTTATGTGGTAAGCAAAATGAATATGGCAGATTACATGTGCCATCATTTAGATTACCTTGGTAATCTAGAAATCATGCACGAAATTATGTCATCTTGGATATCCTCATCAAAGTTTTCATTATTTTGCAACAGTTCTACTAAATCTATTTTCAAAATTCACAAGGGTCGCATAATTCCTTGCAATCATTATGCAGAATAAGAGGCAATATGTTGAGACTAAGAAACAATACTCTAGAATAACAAACCCCCCCAAAAGAAATGCATTTTTTCTTTTTTGTTCTGGATGCAAGCATCAAGAACTCACTCTGTGAGATGGAGTGTTAGCAAAGGTTGTCTTCACATGACGAAAGTCGGTGCGCTTTGTTACATCCAATCTGGCAGGCCAGCTGCAATTATTACATAGATGACACTGGTTCATAAGTCATTAAAAAATCAAATATAAATAAATAAACAAATCTAGTCCTCCACAAATAAGAGGTGTAGTTCTTACTTGGCAGGTTCTGATGCAGGCACTGTATACTTGCAAATATTTGAGTCTTCTCTAACCGCATAAATTGTACAGTAGTGGACCCCGCTCTTAGAAAGAGCCCCTTGCCACTGATAATGAGGGCATAGTTCACTAGTTCTTGTGCTAGAACTTTCAAGAGCATATTGAGGGCGGGGCGGGGGAGAACTTGGGGGAGGCGGGACAGAGGGTGGCTGGGAGAGAGGTAAGGGAGGTGGAGAAGAAGGCAGTGGAGGTGGCACATCTGATGTAGGTGCCGGAGATGGAGTAGGTATGTTTGGAGCCTTTTGATCATACTGTTGCACAGAATTTTCAGAAAACTGTGAAAGTGGGGTGATGGACGAGGGGACAAAAGGCAGTACAGGACATGCATTGACATGATAATTATCAGAAGCCATCATGCCTCGGGGTGTTTGACTCAAAGGTGGGGGAGGATTTTGATGATAGTTGTCCCAAGAACTGTTCTGAGTAGGGTAGACAGGGTGTGCAAATGAGAATGGTGGTATTGGTGGTGGGATCATTGAGCCTCCATGTGAAACAGGAGACGGACATGGAAGCCTCCCTGAGGCTGAGGTTGGAGGTTCAATTTCAAGCTTCTTATACTGCCACTTTTTTTCAGTGCCATGGGAAGTGCCTGGAGCTTCTAATAAATTATCCAAGAATAGATTGTCATACAATTACAATGATCAGAAAAAAACAAAAACAAAAAACAAAACAACTGGCAAAATTTGATGATACCTGAAAATGAAGACCTAACTTCAATCACCTCTGAACTGCTTGCAGCAGACCAGTTTGAACTAAATGCAGGCCTATTATGTACTTGACCACCAAATCTTTCTGCATCTATTCTTGGTGATACAAGTTCATGGGTAACAACATTGGGTTTATCAGAATAAGAACTGCAATACTGGTTGCCTGATTTACTTTCCAAGCCAGCAGGTCCATGAGATGGAAAGTATGGTGTGAACTGTAGCTCCTCATGATATGAAGAAACTATAGAATTTCTGTATAAGAGAACAGCAAAGAGAAGAACATTTGTACTTAATGACTCTAAGATAAAAATATATGTAACATAACATGCATGAATAACAAGACATTGCCAAATGAAGATTGTTGAATCACACCTAAACTCAATTTGAAGGAACACACCAGGACAACCCCGAAAATTCTTCAATGCTGTAGTTGCTGCCTCCACACTGTTGAACTCAACAACCCAAGAAGAACCTTGCATGTTCTCTCGTGTCAATCTAACCACTGATCCAATTTTTCCAATGGCAAGCTTGCATAAAGTCATCAATTCATCATCTGTAAGGAAGGGGGAGGGCATAGGTGGCAAGCCAATCCATAGAGTGTTTGTTGGAAATCTATCTTCATCCTTCACATTGCTGACATAATAATCTTTTAATTTCTGGCAAGCATAAGAGCTTAAACTCTGATCAATTTTATATTTCACGCATAGAGATGCAAATAAAGAAGATAACTGTGATATTATATTCCTGCAACTGTCAACAGGGCTTTCATGTGAAACCTGTGCCTGTGGCGATAATATCTTACTATTGGCAACAGAACTGCAGTGGTCTGATCTGATCTCAACCTGAATAGACATGGGCCCAAACCTTACACCGTCCAAATGGGATTTTGCAAATTTAGCAGATTCATATGATCGAAAATTTATTAAGCAGCATCCACTTTGTCTCATAAACCGCCATCCAGTAAGCTCACCAAATCTTGAAAATGCATTGATCAACTCTTCATCAGAGACAGAACTATCTATTTGGCTTACCATGAGGTGATACACAGAAGCAGACTTGTCCTCTTTGGCTGTACTTAGTGTCATACTTTTATTTGGTAATGCATTGCCCCCAGTCTCTTTCCGACACATCCTGATGTGGGTCATTGCAACGGTTGCCTCCTCACAAGAACCAAATTCCAAAAGTAATGCACTTTCACTTGTAAGGTCAGTAACCATGCGGGGATTATTTAGCCTGACAGCCATTAGCTCATTGAAAATATCATCTTTAGCTCGTTTGGATGGTACCTTTCCAATATAAACATGAGAACTGTCACCAATTGCAACACCATTTACAAGCCCTCTGCTGCCAAATCCTATGTCCAAGAATTTAATACAAAGGCAGCCACCCCATAAGGAGGATCCTTGCATATACTCACGTGCTTTTACAGCATCCATGATGTTCCTATATTCAATTAAAGCGAAGTCTTTGGTAGAAAAGAACAGAAATTGGTCAACAGGGCCAAAGTCTTCAAGTTGCATTCTAACTACAGATTCAGAGGCATCACGACCTAGAGAACCTAACCAGAGCATCTTAGAGGCAGAGAATACATCCATAGCTGCAGGATCTCCATCAGAATACCAATGAACTTGACTTGGAGAAGCAAAATATTGTGTGGCTGAATTTTGCTTTGGAGATGGCAATGTAACTCCAGAAACAGAGGAGCTTGTCAACGAGCCATGGTCAATACTAGGGATCTGATCCTTGGCAACTTCACCATGGACTTTACTCTGAGAATCATCATTTTCATAGTCTGATTGTTTGCCACTAAGGGAATATAGGTGTTGTCTGCTCAATGAGTCATTAGAATTCTTATCTGCACTAGAAACTTCAGAGTCACCCATCTCTAAACTTTTTGCAGACATGGACCGTTCGGTTAAATGACTGTGAACCTTGTTCACTGGACGCAAATTAGAACTCTCTGGAAGCCTTAACCTGACAGGCTCTGCCATTTGACTTGTAACTTCTCCACCGGCACTATTATCCTCACAATGTACATCCATGAAAGATGCATCAGGTTTCTCAGCAGCAGTTCCATACTGGGCAGGGACCTTATCATCCAGATACAGATGATTATTGTCCTCCCCATGGTCTTTAAATTCTGATTGCTCTGGCACTTCCAAAAAAGGCTTAAAAATCTTTTCTAGAAAGGATGCTAATTCTGGATAAGCCTTGGAGGTCAGTGAATCACTTAATTTCTTCAATCTAGAGCATATCCAACCTCTCAATGATTTATCCTTGCTAATAGCCTGCATATGAAAGCCCAGTGTCAGACATTCAATTTTGTCATAGCTCACAAACATGCAAGCTATAATGTTCTCAGAAACCAGGTATAACATAGCCTTTAAGCAATGAAAATTGCAACAAAAATTATATCTAAATCAAAATATTGCAAAATAGGTGTAGCATATAACTTTTCAAGCTTATAACTTATATAGGAGAATGTTTGAATTATATATATATATATATATACATATATATATATATATATAACAACAACAACAACTAAGCCTTAATCCCATACTAGATGGGGTCGGCTATATGAATTCTCTGCCTCTATGTCCCATTGTCAAAGGAAAAATTCGGCTCAATATCTAATATAAGCAAATCTTTAGACACTATCTCTCTCTATATAATTCTAGGCCTACCTCTATCCCTCTTCTTACCTTCTAAGACTAAACTATCATATTTTCAAACCAGGGCACATGGGGGTCTAGGATGCACGTGTCCAAACTATCTTAAATGTTTTTCTCTTATTTTATCTTCAATTGGTGCAACATGCACCTTTAGTCGAATGTGTTCATTTCTAATCTTATCAAATCTTGTATGACCACTCATCCACCTTAACATCCTTATTTCTGTCACACTCATCTTATGAATATGTTGAACTTTAGTTGCCCCAACACTAGCTCTCGTTGGTCTAACTGTCATTCTATAGAACTTTCCCTTCACATTGTTAGGCATCTTCTTATCACATAACACACCCGTGGTACTTCTACATCTGTCATCTTGTTTTGATTTTATTGGTTACATCTTCATTTATGATCCCATCTAGGAAAATGGAAGCTAGATGGTTAAAATGGTTACACTTATATATATATATATATATATATATATATATATATATAATTAGCAAAAAATGTCATGACCAAGATCCAAGAATAAGAATGGCAATGTTGCTACAAAATCAATTGTATGACTATCATAACCCTATTTATAAAATAAAAATTTAGAAAGAAAAACATTTAACCAGGTAAATTGCAATTAAGTGACGAAAATGTTAAAAAGAGTTCCAACATATTAGCCTTCTCCAAGCATTTCAACACTACTGCAATATTATTCAAGCATAATCTACTAAGATGCAATCTTAATAACATTAAAACTTCCGAGATACAAGGCTTTATTCCAGCAAGTATTACTTTTTCACTTTTCTTGATCCTTAGTTTCCATTATCTTGTATCAGACATATCAATTTGTTTCAGATGATAAATAGAAAAGGCAAAAGCCGCCTGCTGCATAAATACATAGAACTAAAAGACACCAATCATAAAGCCATTTTCTTGGTCCCATCAAACAGGCATGTAGAAGTAAGAAAATTTGTGAATAAAAGATCTTTTTAGAACTGATTTAGACATATTAAAAGATTACCATTCCCATGAAAGAAATCTTAGATAGTCGTAAAGATTTTTCTAGAACTTTGTTGTCATTTGATACATGCTTCACTTCATTTGTTTCTTTCACATGTGCACTAGCCTGCATGGAATCTGTACACAGTGAGGCCTCATCTTTTGTCTCATCAAGAGCATGGTCACCGATGCTCAGGTAAGTTGTCACCTGAGTGAGAAAGTATTGACCTCTTTTAGCAAGACCATCAGCTCCATCAGAAACAAGAAGCTCAAAACAGGCTTCAAGCAAGTTTCTTGGATGCTTAAAGAATATATGCAGCAGACTAAATGCTCTAAACTTGAATAACTTATATAATGCTGGTTCAACATCATCCACCACTTCTTGTTTGATATCAGACAAGAATTCAATGGATTCTTGCAACTTCGTTATTTGCTTACCACCAATCTCATAAATGTCCTTCTCCTCAAAACTTGAAGTGAAGAAAGTAAGAATGTTTGAGAAAACGGCAGAGCATATGCCCCGTATGACAGATGATGATGCTTCATGTGAGGCTGTGGAACATATATCAGCTAGACCAAATATGCATGCTTTAGCAGTCTGAAATGCAACACCATCTGCATCCTCTCCTCTATTTATAATGGCCAAGCTCCAATTATACATGTTAATGGAAACTTTCACAGCTGCTTCAAGAGCAGTTGGACAATATGATGCATACCGCGGAATAAGCTCAGCTACAATACGTTGTACACTTGTGCAACCTGAAATCCAGTGAAAAAGTGGACTTAAGCATCCTCATTTTGTTGTGGAATGGTCTACAGATTGACAGTGTGCATTTTCTTGAATATTTTCATCAACATATCTGCAAGCAGTAGGCACTAACTTATATGGTTTTGGGGAAGTAGAGGAAATAGCACATTGCAACAAATAAGAAAGTATTAGCTATGACACAACAACATAAGCAAACGGAACACTCACCCTAAATTAACTGGTAGCAGCTAAAATTTGTTCCAGGATTGCTTGTGGTGAAATGAAAAGTACTCTAGATGAGCCAACATAATCCCTTAAATAATTAGTCAACCAAGACTGTAAAAGGTACTCCATATACCAAGAACCCAAGCCATGCCATTATTGTTTACCATCAGGTCAGCATAATCTAGGCACCAATTCTGGAGTTATTTCAACTTTCAAAAGAAGCAAAGAAAAAATGAAACTCATGGGCACATTCAGTAGGTACAACTTCTTGAAGGAATTTATCTTTACATAGAATTATTTGTTGTTATTATTATTTATTTATGTATTTTTATTTTTAATTTTATTTCATTTTATTTCAGTTTATTTCATTTCATTTTATTTTATTTTTATTTTATATTGGAGAGCGACATGAAAACAGAGAATCCATATAGCCGACCCCATCTAGTATGGGATTAAGGCTTAGTTGTTGTTGTTGTTGTTGTTTAGAGTTTAGACCACCTTATATGCAATGTATATATAGATAAGGAGCATCATTTGAAACAAGTAAGATGGAACTCACTTTCAAAATTTAATTAATATCTCCACATCAACTACTGTGAGTGCCAACATTTTTTTTGAAGATTGTGCTTATCAAGGTAATTCTCCCAATTACTTGAATACTCCTAAATATGTTCAACACTTTCAAGATTGCAGGTCAGAGAAGCAACCAATAACTTCAAATTACATCAAAATAATTGCAATGTTTGCAGGAAATTAATTCAAAGCCTATGTAGCATTGAGTTGCATTGTCTTTTAAAAGATCATGGCTAATTGTAGCAAGCCTAGAAGCAGAAGATGAGACACACAACACTAACTGCTTAAGTTATTGTCACATGCCCAAGATATGATCTTGTCATGAGGACATATTAATTTTGCTTTATTAACAAGCAATCAAGATCCAAACTTGGTGATTGCAATTTCTTACACTATAGTTGTATTATATCCTAAAGACCAACCTTAACTAGCTGTGATGTCAAGTCTGTAAAGTACTTTGTTTCAAATGAGAGAAATTCTCTTGGAAAAAATAAAATAAAATAATTTCCATCTCTGATACAATGCTATTAGAGATGACTAAAATTTGAAGTGAGCAACATTTTCCTGTCCTCAAGCATATTTGCAATAAGATTAGTCAGTGATGCCAGAAATTGTTTGACAAGAGTTCTGTTAACTATTGCTACATTCTATTATTAATACAACCTTAGGAATACACCCATTAAGCCTGCAAAGTGATTGGCAACATGAATTCATAATTCACATAATGAAATCAAAAGGAAAATACATAGAACAAATGCAGCCCTAATACATCCTCATGTAAATAATGAAATTCAAGAACATCAAAAACTTAAATTGGAAGCTATAAAGCTCAATAATTTCAAGAACATGTTTTGGAGCTGTGAAACCCTAGAATTTCAGAATTTTGGAGCAGTGAAATTCAAGAATTTCAAGAAGATACTTTTGGAGAAATGATATTCAAGAATTTCAAGAACATATTATGGAGACGTGAATTCGCAATCTACTAAGAGAGATAAAGAAAGATGACCTCGTGAAGCGGAGATGAGGGAGAGATAGGCCTGCTCGAAATCGGGCATGAGCCTCGGGTTCTTCTGAGAGACACAGTACTTCATACGCCGATAGAACTCATACAGGTTTCGGATCTCATCGCGATTTCTCTTCTTTCGGAGGATCTCCTCCTGTGAAGGAGGAGGCGGAGGGGCCTGAGGGGGCGCGGGCGCATTGGTGGGCCGGAGATCGGGAAGGACGACACTGTCAGACGGCGCAGGATCGTAGAGCTTGCGCTTCTTCAGTGGTTGCTCCGAGCACGCCATTGGAGCAGCTCGGAGTCGGAGCCAGAGGCGCTGGCGAGAAACCCCAGGATTCCTCTCTCTGTAAAGCCTTCGAGGGTTCTTTATTAATCTCCGGTGAATTACTGTTGCAATGAAATTATGAGGTTTTACAGGGGTATATTTGCAAAAATCCCAGGATTGTAATAAAAAAAATGCTTTTTCTCTAGAGAGTTATTTTACAAAAACCTCCCTGACATCCATTACAAACGAGAACATAACAGAGTAAAACTGTGTAATGTTTATGAATTGATTGGAATAAGATGGTTTCAAACCATGATTTAGTTTCTCAATTCAGTAAACAAAGTTCACAAGCACTTCAAGACAATTGAATTTACCACTATACAATGAGCAGATGATACACTGAGGTTTTAATGCTGAACAAATTGGATTATCAACAGTCTCCAGCTTCAGTTAAGCTGGAGACACAAGCTGAACTATGGAGTGAAGACTATTGTCCATAAAAGAATAACACACACATGAACAACAGTAAAAATATATTTGGACATGAATCACTGAAGCCCATCCTCTGGAAGGTTTTCACCAAGACTTCGTTGTGCGAGACGGTAATACAAGATGCCCATTGCCCATTGTTGTTAAACATGCTCTGCAAATAGACACAACTGATAATGAGCAGGTTTGCATGAATTTTCTTTCCAGTTTGAATAGTTTGATTACTGTTTTAATAGGAAGAATGCCATGTAATGGCAAACAACAATCGGGAATTTGTGATTGTCAGGCATGTCTTGGTGTCTGTAATCCTTCATATGTTCTAGGGTACTATGAAGAATTTAGGTAGACAAGAAAAGCACCAATGACAAACCATAACTTGTGATTTACAACAGGAAAGCAAACTAATGAAAAAACAAAGAATGTAAAAACATGTGTAAGCACATTTGGATGAGCACAAGAATCGAAGTCTGGTTCAGAACTATAAAAGAAGTCTAAGAACTTACATAACAGCCATGATTAGTAAGATTTTTCTTGGGTCCATCCGAGATGATTTTTGATGTCGTGGCCGTCCTTCTACACCATCAGCTTTAGTAGATCCATCTTTTTCACGGGGGGTGCAGTCACTGGTAGAGTTGGCAGCGCATTTGACCAAAAAGGCAACAACATCCTAAGAAATTTATGTCGGAAAGGGCCTGATGGACAAAATTGAAGTTTATGTCAGATCTACGAAAGTTTCAAACATAAAGGGTGTGAAACCAATTGAAATTTCAAGGCTTGCATAAGAAGACTATAACCTTAATTACAAGGATTATAAATATGCTCTTTTTTTATAAAATATAAATATGCTCTTTTATACAAGTGCAATGAACATACTGAGTAATCTAGAAAATGCTAAGATTGATTTGGTTATGAACACTAGTTTCTTCAAAACCAGAATCAAACAGATCTCTTCTAACAAGACTGATTTGGTTATCAACAATGGTTTCTTCACCCCTCTTACATGCAATTTTCCACTTAATTCTAAAATAAAATTATAATATCCATGGTTGAAGTGAAAACTAAACTTCATATTGTGTAAAAGAAGGTACACATTAGTAATGGTGGCTGCAAAATAATAACCAAACCAGAGAATAAACAAAGAATAGAAGCAATTATTCCTACCAGAATAAGGGCTTCCTTTAGCTTAGAGTGAAGTCTTGATCCACTATCTTTGATGCTTTTAGGTGGCCATATCTGCAAATAATGGCATGTTACTTAAGAAACAGAAAACACTTCATACAACAACCTGATTTTTCTAAAACTAAAAACATTATACTATATCCATAAATATTTCTTATTTGTTGAGCATGGACTGAAGAAGGGGTGGGGGTCCGGGGGACTACTTTGAAGGTCAATGTGTATCTGTAAGAGTGTTCAGTAGTTGAATCACTGATCTACATGAAGGAAGATAACTACAGGGTTCGAAGGCTTTCACAATTTACATTCTTATAGTAATGTGGAACTTCCAAAAGATATCCAAGAAGTGACTGTTCTGGGCAATAAAAATACAACACACTCATAAGAACAGAATCTTACTAAAACACCACATCAAGATCTGATTAGGAGATAGAAGATAAATATAGACCATATCTACATTCACAGTTACCAACATAAGGAAGTCATAATGGCAGTTCAACGTGCAATGCTGTCGAATAGATGGGAGTTCAAGCCTAATGAGAAAAGGCAGTAAACAAATAGGATAGACCATATTTAGAACACAGTTGGATTGTGAACAACACTTCCAGATGCCCACGTATACCAAAAGCTAGTGACAGTTAATGAATGTTTATTACTTAAGCTATGTGCAAGAATGAACAAACAATAGTGATGTCTTATTCTCCTTGGGTAGAGTGGAAACAGAAAGACACTTCACATCAACCTGCAGAACCAAACTGGGGCAGTTTGAGGAGGAAAACTTTGAATATGTGATACCAAGCACTCAGTATGCATGAGATCTGCAAAAAGTAAAACACAGCTAGTAACACAGCTGAACCTCAGGAGAAATGATTTTATCAAAAATTACATGCAAAGTGGTAAAAAAGAGACCACAATTAGTATTGCAGTTTGTTAGGCCCCCAGTGCGGTTCACTTATCTAAGGCGCAAGAAGGGCAATATGGGAAAAGAAGTTGATGCTGAGAGGGCAGAAAGGGCAGAAAGTTGCTGATCTGGTAAAGGAGGAGAATGCTGCTGTATGGGGCTGCAGGAAGGTTATAAGAGAAAGAGGGCAGTAAGGTGGGGGTTATCTGACATCTGAAATCTGTTGTATATGAGCTTAGCTCAGACCTGGGAGAGTACCAAGCCTCTCGAATGCTTGGATGTTGTTTAATTTTGTTGGGAAGCAGTTTTTTTGGGTGAAACTGTCCAACAGCTTATGTTTCTTCAGTGTATTTTGGATGGTCCTTTGTTTTTAATGTAGTAGACATTATCTCCTCAATCTCTCTTGTTATGTGAGTTCATTCTGTGCAATTGCTGTGAAATTGTGTGCTCTGAAAGGGTGATTACAGAGGGCATAACACAGTTTCACAGACGTAAACAACCCAATCGAGTAGTTTGAGCAGTGCTTCCGGCTTCAAGTGTGACATTGCATAGAGAACATGCGGTGGGCCAACTGTACTCCCCATCAACTACCCAATCAGAATACTTTTTGACCTAGGGAATTGAGGAATTCATTCATTCATTCATTCATCTAAGAGTTAACACAAACCGATAAGAATGATAATGATATCAAAAGACAAACAGTCATCCAAAACCACTATGAAGCTGGTTTCTAAAGGAGATGGACTAGCTTTTAGGTGCAACATTTTTTTCTCAAACAAAGAAAAAACTAAAAGATGAACATTATTTAAAAAGAACAAAGAAATCAAATTCAAGATAGAAACATATTTCCATTTAGCATCATGAAAGAAATGAGCATCACCACATGTTATATGTGTGAGGGAGCAGAGGAGACGGTGGAGCATCTTCTGATTACGTGTAGCTATACTACAAGAGCGAACATGCAACACGCCTTCCTTCCCAATCGTGGCTACGCCTCCCCAAATGCTACAAGAACCATGGGAAGGACGGGAAGGAATCTCACCGTCACGGCGAAACCTCGCGACCGGTGGAACCTCTCTCTACGGCCTACGCTTCCTGGAGTGTATCATCGAAATAAATGTAAGATGTTCTTCCACGATAAAACAACGCTAGCTTTCACGAAAAACTATTCCGTGATATCGACTACCTCACCCCTTTCTTGGTTTGATGCGATGCCTAAAAAGTTCCAAGGTTCTACTACGCATTAATCCATCATTAAAAGTTAGGTTTAACTCACACGGAGGAGACCGGGCCAACATCCCCTGACCGACTTCTGCGGATGATAAATTCTATAATAGCTGTGACGGAAGTGTAATTCCAAGGACACCCAACCGAGGTATGCATAACATCTAAATCGTAACTAATTAGATCCAAAGTTATGATCCACTACTATCACGATCTTTTTACTTAACTCTTAATTAAATAAAAGAATGCCATTTATCCACTTTATCAAAAAAAAAAAAAGAAAAAGAAATGAGCATAATTCTGTCACCAATCATTAGCAAAAATGCAACATAAATACAAAGAATGCATCATGAGACTTTGACGATACCTCAAAAATGTTTCTATGCACATATTCTGCAAAATTCGATTAACAATTACCACACAAATATGGTGCTCGGCAAGCATATGCATTCTCCGTAAACAGGAACCTTGTGCACAAAGCAATAGAGCCTGGTAGCCTGAAATCAACAAAACCTCCAAATTATCAAAATCACTATATTTCAGATGACAAAACTATCACAAATTCCTCCCAAAATTCCAATCAAATTCTGAAGTTTTAAACAAATACCCTCAATCAAATCTAGAACCACTCTAGATTGGAAAATTTGAGAGCTGCCAAAACTCTAAACAACCAGCTAATTCCACGACCTAACAATTATTCTATTTACGCATCGATCAAGATCTTCACATCTTTACAACTTTTCAACAAAAAAAAAAGGATTTCGATTCGAAAGTACCTTGCGGCATTTGCAGACAACCATCGCAGCAAAGGGATCCAAATAAATTCTCAGAAATTCGACAAGAAACAAGATCAACTAAGACAACGAGAGAGAAAAAAATACTCGATTTACATGTTAAGGTCTAAATTTGGTACAAAGATTATTCATTTTTAATATTTTCCATAAAAATAGAACTCCTTTTTTTTCATTTTCTTTTCCTGTTATTAATGTGTGAATGGATATTTGGTTTCTTTGATGAGAATGTTAGCACACTAATATAATAACCGTCAATAATGATGATCTATTAATATCGGGTTTCCTTGTTAAAAAATGAATCTCAATTTTTATGGTCGGATCTTGGGATTGAATCCCTCCTGTAAGGTGTAAAAAATAATAATAAAAAAACATAAAATTATATTGTTAAAAATTCTATACTTTTTCTTTGTGATGGAGAAAACACACCTCCCAATTTAAACAAAGGAAAGCATCAACTAAAAAGCCTTCTCATTTGGACCAAAAACACCCATTTCTTTGTTTGTACATGTAACTAAGATTTAGAACAAATGATTTATTTTTTATATCAAAAAAAAAACAAAATAAATAAATAAAAAGGCAAAAAAAAATGACAAAGGCGACAAGCGTCCTACAAGTGAAGTCAAGAACAGCCACGGACTGAAGCCTTCTCAACACGCACCTTGAACACAGGTTTATCCTAAGAAAACCCACACTCTACTTACAAAATCCAGTATCAATAGATCAAAAGACTGTTAATAAAAAATAAAAGGTTCTGATTTTTACACTGAAGCAAGTTTCATTTCATTGTATTTACAAGGAAACAAGAGTCGCCTGATTTACAAACCGATAAGGTGAGGATTTGCAAACCAGAATGAAAATTTAACTTTGGGTGCTCATCATCTCCTCCGATAGGAAGTGTGGATAGAACTCCTTATGATTTCAGTTTGCCGCGTAGCCTCACAACCGTCGATTCTCTTCATTCATTCAGAGGTGGAGATGAGTTTCTCCTAAAGCAGTTGGTAAACATCAGCAGTAGCAATAGCATCCCTTGGATGATGAAAAAAAGAATCCGGTATGCATCCACGATAAGAACTAAGAAGTTTTTGTTCTCTGTGTTTTCTGTTGACCATAAATTAAAAATGGATTATAACTCGTCTTCATACACCAATTTCTCATCAGAGTTTTTATTCATAAATATATATATAGAGAGAGAGAGGAGTGTTACGGTGCGGCCAGCCGCACTTGTGGCCGGCCCACTGCGTCACCCCAAACCAAAAATACTAAAACCCATACTGTACACCATCCCATGTGTACAGTGTGAAAAAGTGGGCCAGCCACAACTTGCGACCGGCCGGATAGCATCAACTCTACTCTCTCTCTCTCTCTCTCTCTCTCTCTATATATATATATATATTATAGCAATGGACCATTGATTATATATTTACAAATGATATAAAATGGCATTAACATTGATGTTCTACTATTAATTGTTGCATACCTCAATCAAAGTATTTTGTGCACCATAAAAGTTGGATAAAATCTTTTATTTCTACAAATTTTTGTATTTAATAATTATTTAAAAATTTTGGTTCTCTCTAGTATCTCAATATATGATATACAAAATTAGTAAAAGTAATTTTATTATTTTTCTATTTATTTTCTAAAATTTAGATAGACATGAACAAACATAAGTTCTAACAATATACAGAGAAGTAAATATAGGATGGATGTATTATCACACAAACCACCTTCTTGCACTCAAATTTTCTTCAAAATGTTTGCGAATGGCATGATCAATCCACACAATCATAAATTAAGATTATTTAATCATATTAAATGATTTTTAAATTGAGACACAATTCTTGTTTGTAATTTTTATTCATTTGATTTAAGTTGAGAAAACCTAAAACAAATTCATTTAAATAAATTTCTTCTATACTATAATTTCTACCTCATCTCAAACATGCTCATATACTTTATCCTATTCTTGAAAATCCCTCCTTGTTTTCCGATTAAGTGATAAATTAATACACCAAAATCATGCTAATTTAAAATTAACTATTTATATGTATATTTCCTTCTAAATGTTCAAATATAACACAATTAACTATTTATTTTTATTTCCTTCTATTTATATCATCTTGCAAAAACAATGTTTTGGGAAAAAAGATGTGTTATTATTATTATTAGTAGTAGTAAATCATATTACTACTACTAAAATAGTTTTAATACATAAGATAAAGTAGTTAACATATAACATAAATGATGTCAAGGAAAAGTGGGAGTAGAGATAGGTGGTGGTGTCCAAGTGGATGTCAAACCGCTACCGCTATACCTCATTTTTCTTTTTTATTGATTAAAGTAGATAAATCATATTTATTTATTTATTTATTTATAAAGATAAAAGGGTGTTACATAATCGATGAGTACAAATACCATGCACTTATTTGTATTTTACAGAGAAAGTAAGCCATTGTGGAGCCAACTTGTTGTTCGTTTTAACACACTATTTAGGATGATTGATGATATTGATATTTTTCGTAACAAATTAAAGATTTTAATTTTCAGTTGGCAAGACATCATCAGAAGAATTTGGAGATTAGTGTTGTTGTTGTATGTCCTCCCTTTATTAAAATGCCATATAGGGAGTGTATGAAGCGGTTGGTTGGTTGTTAACTTCCACATTTTTGAGATTTTCTCAATAATAGATAGAGATATGAGTTTCACCATGAGGAGTAGATGTTGGTGGCTTCTATGGTTAATAACCCTGTAATCAACATGAGAAAAAGATTGTATTATGCATCCAATGATAAGAAGTTTTTTTTGTGTGTTTTTTTTATAATAAATTAAAAATGGATTTAACTCTTATTGTTTGATCTATTTATCAATAAATTTTTATTTAAAAAATAAAATAATATACTAATGAAATATTGATTATATGTAAAACCCGCCCCGAAATAAATAAAGATTTTTATTTACCAGAAATTTTAAATGGCAATTCAATATGATGAGCAGTGAAGTTTTGGGAAAAATCACATGTCTGAATAATCCAGATTAATTAAACGTTAATTAATCGAAATAAATCAGTTGTTAATAAATCCAGATTAATTATATGTTAGTTAATTCGGATTAATAATCAAGAAGAGAAAATGAATAAATATTCAAATCCCTGGAAAAGTGGATCCGCTGGACCGAGATAGCTGACGCCACAAAGAAACCCGCGATCGAAGGATTCGACTAAAAGCCGATATTCTCGGACCTGGTCTGACGAGAGACAGACCCATGTGATACAATACACCCGTGCCACTGGGATCATTGACCCAAGATTCGCGGATCTGGGTCGGGCATGAGGACGTGAGGGTCATGGCAGTGGACCCCAGTTTGAATAGAAATGATTCACTCACCCGTGATTGAACAGTGTACATGTGAGGGAATAATAGACATGTGACAGTTAAAGGATTTGTAATTTATTAAAAATAATCAAATTAAGTTATTATATAACAAAGAGGAAAGAGAGAATGATATTTTCATTCCTCTCTCTCTTTCTCTCACGACCGAAGCTTCGTGATCCGAGAAGCTCCTCCCTCCTCGATCAAGCACTCCTACACCGGGAGCGGCCCACCGGCAGCCTTCACCGCAGCCGGCCACCTAACGCCGGCCGGGCACGGCCAAGACTTTGCCCACTGCTACGCTCAGGCTCCACGCTGACTGCCGGCCCGATCCGCCGGCCGATAGCGCTGCCCCCCGCCACTGCCGCGGAGCACGCCACAAAGTCCGCGCCGCCGCCTCACACCGGGCCGGGCCTCGGACCTCCGCTTCGCGCGGCTGCGGGACCACTCCGCTTTCACCTGAAGCCCGGCTCCTCTCATTCCGGCCAGATCCGACGTCCATCCCCGTCTCCTCCTTTGGGTGAGCTACAGACCTTCAATTTGGAGATAATCGATTCAATTTCCATGTATGTTAATGAAGGGGTTGACTGGAGGACTGGGGCTGTGAATGAGAGGACTTAATAGTTAATTAAGAGTGGGATTAGGGATGCTAAGGATTATGTGATTGTTAGGCTATGAATTGTATGTGCTAATTAGATTTAATTGTAGAATGATTGTATTAATTTCGGGGCCCTATAAATAGAGGAGGTGCCGCCAAATTTTTCATGAAAATCTCTAAGCATAAATGCCCATTAGTGTTCATGTTAACATGTTTAATTGTAATTGGTCCCATGATTAACATGTGTAATGGTTTCATGCTCTAGTATAATTAGCCTTGGCTAATGAAGCATACTTAGGAGCATTCTAAGGGCATGATATACTTGTCAAGTAAGAAAGCATGCTTTGAGTAAGCTTAATGCCTTTCAACCATGATTTAATTCAATGAATCACCAATTGTTAAGGTAATCTCCATGTTAGAGATAATTAAGGGATTCATGAGTAATCATATTTCGTATTTAGATAGGAGACGTTTAAGTGCGGAGGCACTGAGATTTTCCTATCTGTTTACTAGATTCCGACTCGGACGCGTGAGACGCGACGAGGATCAAAGACTTTGCTTCTAGCCAGGTAGGCTCTCGCACGGGAGGTTTGTGAGTATTCCTTCCTCCTACCTCGCTTTGATTTCGTACTCATATTTTCTTGAGGTGTTTCCAACACATATTCGAGATGGGTTTCCTCATATGTATCGGCTTTACTTCTTGAGGAGATTTCGCTTTCTTGTTTTCTTATGCGTATTTAAGTAGAGTTTACTCCTTAGATACGTATTGGCTTCCGATCTCGATGAGGTCATTGATCTTTATATATATTCAAGATGTTACTGCCTTGGATATATATGTATACTTGTTGTTAGGTATCTGTACTAGAATCTCTTACTTTCAGGCATGATACATCGGACGGATGCCCCGGCAGAGGGCGTACAATTCAGCCACGAAAGCACTCTGGTGCTCCATCTGACGGATGCCCCTACAGAGGGCGATAATATCCGCCACGAGCACGTGATGCTCCATCTGGACGGATGCCCCTACAGAGGGCGATAATATCCGCCACCGCCTCGATCGAGAGCCGGCATTTTCCGACCATGTGCACATGTATGCTATAGCGTAGTCCCGGCTTAGGCCGAGAAGGCGATCTACCGAGGTGTCGTTGATGTCGTAGACATCATAGTATCATATATGCCAGAGATTGAGTACATCTGTGGATTTATCCACATTTCAGTTACTTGTTGATTGCTTGTGATGATGTTGCACTTGCATATTTGTACTTGCTTTATTCTGTTCTTTGATTATGGCTTCCGCCACTTTTATTGTTTATGCGACCCTACTGGGCCTATTCTTTAGGCTCATGCACTTGACTTGTGTGTTCTCAGGTTCAGACGAGGAGTAGTAGGGTCGAGCTTAGGTGGGGATATCTTGAGTTCTTGACGGCCATTTCTTTTTGTCTCAGTCTGCGTACCTCTTTTATTCTGTGTGAGACTTGTCTTTGTATTTCTTGTTGTATGGATTTCTAGGGGTGACTGGACTAGATCCTAGTCTTGGGTTATGTAAACCCGATATTGTACTTGAACGGAGTTGTATAAACTCCTCCCTTCTTTTATCTATGATTCCACTGTTATCATTAACTCTGAACACTTGTTGAATAAGAGTTTCTAAGGCCTTGCGCTTGAATGGGGACTAGTTCCTGTTTGGGTGCGGCCGGTTGTCTACGTGCTTGGGCCGTGGTTCGGGGCGTGACATTATATATTTACAAATAATATAAAGTGACAATAAAATTTATGGTTTACTATTAATTATTACATACCTCAATTAAAGTATGTTGTTCAGTACCATAAAAACCAGATGAAATTTTTGGTTTTTACAAACACTTTGTATTTAAAAAATATTTTAAAAACTTGGTTCTCTCTAGTATCTCAATGTATGATATAAAAATTTATTAAAATTAACTTTATCATATATCCATTTATTTTCTAAAATTTAGATAGACATGAATAAATATAACAATATATAGAGAGAAGCAAATATAGCATGCATGCATTATCACACAAACCGCGGCCTCCTATTATCTTGCACACAAATTTTCTTTTGCGGGTGGCATGATTCTTCAAATTATTATTATTTAATCTTATTAATAATAGATGGAAAATAAGTGAAATGTCTTAACTATATATCCTTATGTATATATCCCATACATATATTTAAGAAATCTTTGAGTTATTGTTTTTTTTTTTGGAAAAGTGGATAAACTATATTCATTAATAATGATGTTATAGGTAATACATAGCTATATGGAAGCACTTAGATGTGAGCGTTATTACAATGGTTTGGCATACAATGTGACATACGGTGTGTCTGTGGTATGTGGAATACAGGTGTCTTTGGTGACCTTCTGAGTCTCTAGCCCTACAATCCTCCTACCCTTTGGGTCTTTAGGTGTTTGGTGGTGTCATGGCTTCTTCCTCTTCCCCTCTTCAAGTCCAAGGCTTGGAGAACGTTGTTGTCCCTCCTCGGCGTCTCGTGTGGTTTCTAGACTTTGTTTTACAAGTTGTTCTATCGGTAGTAGCCTTGATCTTTTTGAGTGGTGTGTTGCATCTACTCAGGATAGTATAAGGAAGTCGATGGCACGAATGAGTTTCTTGAAAACAAGTAGTTTGTCTTGGAAACATCTTATGTTTCGTTCCATTCATACTGTCCAGGTGATTACCATTACCAACAACCTCGATCCCGGTCTGAGTCTCTTCTCCACTTGGTTGGGGAGACAATCACTTCCCCAGATATCCCCAAGCTGTCAGGGGGTTTCCTGCATCCCTAGGAGTTGAAGAAAGTGTTCCCATATTTTTATTGTATATGGGCATGTTGCTAATAAGTGGGTTGTCATCCCAGGCTAGCCAAGCAAAACATTTGATCTTTGTTGGGCACAGAGTCTTTCAGAAGTCATTTCCAAGCAAGCATCTAAGTCCTCCACCACTATGAATGAATTTAGTGATTTGACAGTAAACGACTCATTTCCATTTAATGTCCAGTGTCATTTATCTACTCTTGTGTCTTCCCGATTCTGTATTCTTTGTGTGAGGGTGTGCATGTATTGCGCTCCTTTTTCAGTGAGTGGTCCTGATTTGATGAATGGTTGGCCCTCTTGAAGTAGACAATGTACTTCATCTATTGTAAGTGTTTGTTTGTTATCATCTCTGGGAGGTCTTGAAGAGCGTTAATTGGAGCTTGCCCGTCTGTCCATTTTGAGTTATTATTACATTAGATATATTTCAACATTGCATGACAATAAAACACCAAACACAAAGTTATGAAAATACAAAAACAATGAAATTTTAAGATGAAGAGTTTGGATAAGCACTAAAACACTACTGGTCTCTACTCTTCAAACCCAAATGCAGAAAACACTGAGAATCTAACTGTAAAGACCAGGATGCTCATTCCTCAATGTACATCTCAACAACAGAGAGCCAAAGCATGAGTTCTTTGATTTTAACCCCAGTCATCTTCTTCATCTTCCCCTTCTCATGAATGCAGTCGCCTCTTGAGCATAAGACATTGTCCTCACTACGAGAAAACAAGGGTCCTATATTTACAAGAAAACAAGCCTCACTGGATTTGAGGATTTGCAAACCAGAAGGAGATTTTGGGGATTATTGGGAGGTAGACATGAACTTCTCTTAAAGCAGTTGGTAAACATTGGCTGCTTCAATGATAGCAGCAATGTCATCAACAGGAGTATCCCTTGTAAGATGAAAAAAAAAATGTGTTATACATCATCAATATATAAGAAGTCTTTTTGTCTATATTTTTTTTGTTGACCATAAATTAAAATTGGATTATAACTCATCTTCATATACCAATTTCTCAACAGAGTTTTTATTTATAAAATAACATAATATAGTAATGAACCATTGATTATATATTTATAAATGATATAAAATTGACAATAAAATTTATGTTATACTATTAATTATTGCATACCTCAATTAAAATATTATGTGCATCACAAAAATTGAATAAAATCTTGTTTTCTACAAATGTTATGTATTTAAAAATTATTTTAAAATTTTGGTTCTCTCTGATATCTCAATATATGATATAAAAAAATTAATAAAATTAATTTTGTCATTTCTCCATGTATTTTCTAAAATTTAGATAGACATGAACAAATATAACATTATATAAAGAGAACAAATATCGGGTGTATGTATTATCACACAAACCACTTTCTTGCATGCAAATTTTCTTCAAAATGATTGTGGATGGCATGATCAATCCACACAATCATAAAATTAAGATTATTTAATCATATTAATCAATTTTCACATCGGGACATAAGTCACACAATTCTTGTTTGTAATTTTTATTTATTTGATTTAAGTTGAGAAAACCTAAAGTAAATTCATTTAAATAAATCTCTTCTATACTATAACTTATACCTCATCTCAAACATGCTCCTATACTTTTATCCTATTCACAAAAATCTCTCATTGTTTTCTAATTAAGTGATAAATTAATGCACCTAAATCATACTATTTAAAATTAATTATTTATATATATTTCCTTCTAAATGTTCAAATGTAACACAATTAACTATTTATTTATATTTCCTTATTATTATTATTATTATTATTATTATTATTATTATTATTATTATTAACAATGTTTGGTAACCTCAAGTAATAAGCTTCTTATTGTTAATCATTATGATTAAATATGATTACTTGATAATTATTAAATTATAGACATCCACTATATAAATGTATATTGAAACCAAGTTGTGCTAGAAACACGAAAGGACTCATGACAACCTTGAGATATGTTCTTTTACTCGCTCATCATATGATTACTTTCTATATATTAACACCATCGTCTGCAACTGCTACCCCACTCCCCCATCCAAAAATATCTCACCATGCGCCTTGTCTCGAAAATATTATTTCTTGAATTTTTTACGATAGAATACTCCCCGATCATCTCCCGCACCACAAACATTGATTAATAATTTAAAATGACATTAAAATTTATGTTCTATTATTAATTATTGTATATGTTTTTTTAGTTAAAGTGGATAAATTATTTTCATTTATTGATTGCAAATAGTGATAAGATACAGGGTGGTACAACTCCGGTCCTATGCCCAACATGAGGAGTGATGAGGGAGACATTTGATAAGAGTGTCATATTGAGGTTCAACTTCAGAAATCTGCTTCCCAGTTTCCCCGGTGAGATGACACCCATCAGCTACCAACTGCTGCAAAGGATCAAGAGCAACCTGCACCGAACGGAGAAGGGTGCCATCTGGAGATTGGAATACCATAATCAAGAATAGGACACAATCTTTCCAATGTTTCGAAAATTCAAACAAAAAAAGAAAAAGTAAAAGACATAAATGAAGAAGAGGATTACCGGGAGCTGCAACGTGCTCAATAAATAAATACAGACCACCTGGTTTTAACGAGAAATACTTGCATGGAGCCGGCTCCACCTATCTTTAGGAGGAGCCGGCTCCATTTTAAGAGGAAATATTTTCGATATTTTAACTGTAGGATGGGAAGATCATCGAAAAATGTTCTAAGATGTCCATTTTCATATAATTTGATCGTTTGGTCCTCCCATTTTAATGAAATTTTGTAAAATTTCAACGGTTCGTAATTTCGTAATTTCAACCGCTATGGGATGACCAAACTGGCCACAAAAATTACTAAAATGGACATACTAGCTTATTTATCGATGATCTTCTCATCCATACGGTTGAAAATACTAAAAATATTTTTTAAATACTAAAATGGAGCCAGCTCCACCTAAAAATAGGTGGAGCAGGCTCCATTTAAGTTTTTGCCGGTTTTAACACCCTCTTCACTTCTGCATTGATAGATATAAAACATGCATGAGTGCTGGCAAAGTTTGTGAGATTACTAGGTGGATTGTAAAAGATGGAGGTCTTGAATTATTTATCGTGTTTTGTATCCAATTGACAACAGAAGTAATTACATTTAGCTAGCTTGCGTTGGAGAACCATTCTGTTATCTGTCCCACAAACCAGACAATGCCAATTTTAAAACATATGGTAATAGGCAGAAGACATGCAGATGAATATAAAAGCATTTTAGTTTATAATTCCAACTTTTGTGTAGGGTGAGACAATTAACTTAGGTAGAATGGTATAATTGACAAGTTTCTAAAGAATCCATAGACCTGGATTACCTCTTTAGATCGGTGGTCCGACTGGGGTTCCGATCGTTCCCGTATCACGATTCCTTTATTCCGGCCGCCTGCTGACCTTGTTGGAGCTGTTTCCAATTCTGTAATCGGGGCTTTCCCTTTGTCGATTCAGTTGATCCCCATCATCGTCGGGCTGGTGTGAAACTCCTGAGCCTGAACCAGTTCAATTGGGATATCACCACCTGTGACGCTACCGGTTCCTTGCTCTGTTTTCTGGCGGTCGTCCCATGGTAGAGGGGGCTGGCCAGGCTCTAGCTCCATGATGAAGGTGTGCTGCAGCGTTGATACACTGCAGTGGATGGCACAGGGCAACAGCCTCGATCGTCGGACGCAGAAGAAAACCCTGAGATCTTCTGCGAAAACCCCGCTCCTTCCTCCGATGTGAACTAGATCTCTGGCCAGTTTTAGCCACTTAGCCATTGAGTCACGATCCCATGCGAACATGGGGAGGTTTTGAGTATTATCCAGCGTAGGGCCCCCTCTGCCTTCTTTGGATGATAGAGGTCTGATGACCAAGGCTTGAAACTGAGGGTGAACACTGGTGTCCTCACCGGTCCGGCCGCTTCGATTGTCCTAGCTAGCTCCGTTGAGGGGCATTCCATGATATACCTACCGTCTCTGAGCGGTGCCGCCGTCCAGGTCCAATTTTCCTCCACCGTCTTCTTCATTTGCTCCGCCACCTTCTTGCTATCCACAATTCCCAGAATGGGGCCTGTGATTTTTGCGATTGTGAATCTTTCCATGCATGTCTTACCCTTGAGCATGCCTGTGTCAAGGGAGAGGGAGATGTAATGGTTCTCCATGTTGTCTATTTCCTTTCCTAGTGTAATGTTTGTCAGTGACACCGGCGGCTGGGTGGTCTCTGTTGGGTTATGCTTAGCCCCTGGCCCTTTCTTCTTCTTTCCGTTAGGTTTCCTAGCTTGTTGTTGTGGTTTTTGCTGAGGTATTTTGGCCTCCTGTTCAGGCACAGGTCCAGGCCCTATCTTTTTTGTCGTTTGTTGGCGTTCATCTCTACAGCGCTCCTTTATGACTACTTCTTCCGCATCGCTGACAGATTATTTCTCGACGACACTCATCAGCTTTGTGGCCTGGACGCAAACATTGCCCACAGACGTTGAGGGTAACTGTTGGAGTTCGGATGGTCGGAGGCGAGCAATGGGGCAAAGGTGGCTTTTCTCCCCGCTCCCTCTGGCCACCGCCACTCAGACGGCGGGCTTTCTTGTAACAAACCTTCTCCCATCCCCCTTCTTCCTCGTCCTCATGGTGGTGTAATGAAGTTTGCTTCATCTCCACGAACCGCACCGACGTAAGACCGCTGCCATCTTCGGTTCCTGTCGCCCTGTTCCCCTTGTTATTTTGCTTGTGGATCCTGGGGTGGTTTTGGATGATGTGTTGTTGTTCTGGGGGGGCCCTTGCGTTTCCAAGAGCCCTCACGTCCTCCCCAGTCTCCACGGCGGGGGTCACTTCTTGGAGGTTCTCCCCGTCGCCCTGCCGTTGGAGACCGTCCGCCACCCGCCATTTCTTTCAAGCACATATAGTATCCATCCATTCCTCCGCTGGGTCCTTCTTCAAACAAGTGTCATCGAGCGTTTGCCAAAGGTCGTCCTCCACCATGAGTTCGTTGGGGTGCTTCCTCTTCCACCACTCGCAGGGAGGTTGTCGTGGTTCGCCCACCGCTCGTCGTGAATCGCCCTCCGCCTTGCATGAATCGCCCTCCGCTTGATTTTTTTTTTCATCATGGACATCTCATTTAGATGAAATGTAGAAAAAACAAGTTTCAAGTAATCTATAGATTCATAGATTCATGCCATGTGCATGTAAAAAGCACCGACTGACAACTTTACACAATTGAACAGAACTACATACTAAACAGGGGTAATTTTTTCTCGAGGGTACCGTGGCGTGGTATGCCCAAATATCACTTTGAACATCGAATTTCAATTTGTATCATTTCGGATACTTTGCATTGATTTGGTTTCATTGGGAGGGTATCCGGGTGATTTTGGCAAATATTTGCTTATGTGGACGTCGAAAGTGCCACGTAATTGGGGGTGTTCCATTGGGGGTGTTTAAACAAGTGTTGATATGGATTAAACACCCCCAATTACGTGACACTTTCAGCGTCCATGTAATCAAATATTTGCCTAAATCAGCCGGGTACCCTCCCAATGAAACCAAATTGATGCAAAGTATCCGAAATGATACAAATTGAAATTCAATGCTCAAAATGATATTTGGGCATACCACGATACCCTCGAGAAAAATTTACCATACTAAACAGCTTTACGAGAGAATTGGTGCATCTATTAGCTACAATTAAGCAAACAACTGGATACTAACTTACTAAGCAATTTTACTGTATTAGTGGGCTTGTTAGCTACAATTAGCAACGTGATAATCGTAAGAAATATAACAGCCTTCAAAATCAAATCTAAAGATGAATAAGAAGCTAATTAATTTGAGCTATTTTTAGAGAAATGGACATATATTTATAGGTATGGTTCGTTATACAGGAAATAACATAATCATCAAGCCATTAAAAACTCGTCAAAGTTTGAGAAAACAAACACAGGCGGTCAAGGCTACATGGATCGTGTTGGGTTTGATGGTCCAAGACCAACTGGCTGCCGGAGAGATGAAGCAGCCGAAGAAGCGGGCCAAGAGAAGGCTGGGCAGAAGAAAAGTAATTCAAGACCGAAGAGATGCTGACCGAAGAGTTGTTGTTTGGCATAATAGCCAAGTGAACCGAAGCATCAGCTCGAAAATGAATATCAGACAGACGTTCGGCAAAGGTGTGCTAGGTGAGCAGTTGTTTGTTGTTTGGCAAAGCATATGCGAATCGAACAACCAACACACCATGTTGTCGAAGAAGCAGTTGTTCGGCAAGGATTTAGGAAAGGATCCATGGCTCTCATTGAAAGTACACATGGCACCAATCCCAAGAGAGGAACAGTGGTGTAAAAAAAAAAGGTGTCTTGGAGCTACAACAGCTATGGCAGACAAACAAAATGGTGTGACAATAGGGTGTTACACAAGCCACACGAAAACATAGACTATCTAGAGAGCACACTATGAAGGAGATTAAGCAAGAAGGAGGAGGAAGGAGAAGGCTGAGAGGTTGTATAGGCATCCACTCTTTGGAGACAGAGGACATCGATGCTCAACTGCACTTGGAGTGTTTGTTTGCTTAAGTTCTTAAGTTTGTTCATTTGTTGATCTAAGTTCTCCTTACGTTGTTATTTTTAATCTTGAGTTTGGGCATCAATTCAAGAGAGTCATATATAGTTGTATCTTGCTCGATAAGGTGCCATGTGGTTTTCCTCTCGTTTTGTAGGGTTTCCACGTATATCGCTTGTGTGCTTTTTATATTCTGTTTTTCAGTCCAGATTTTCTCCTCGGGCTTGTTGTTCGAGGAATGCTTCGATCTTTATCCGCTCTTCGGGATTTGCTCTTCGGAAGTTCGTGAGAGAGAGAGAGAGAGCTGTGGCTGATCAACTTTACAAGTTTTCAAGACAATGCAATTAGCAGGAAAGGAACAAGGAGTAAAAATAATCTAACACAACGTAAGCTAAACACAATATCTATGGTCTAACCTAAATTAAATGGCACATTCCCCAAAGAAAAACAGAATATGGAATACTTTTATAAATAAAAATCTCCAACCGATTTGTCTAGCGGCAAGGGTCCTCCGCATCCAGGTAGTAGAACTGAGTTCGAATCCTCGTGGTGACGGAGTGCATCGCGCAGGACTTGGTAGTCACGTGGGTCGGGCCAGCAATCAGCGAGCCCCGTGATGGTCCTTCCTGCCCGTGTCCCATCTGGGTTGGGTGGGGTTTATCCCCTTCTCTCAAAAAAAAAATAAAGATCTCCAACCGATTTGTTCTTCACTACCTACTATTCAAATTACTTCAATAAAAGCAGAATATGGAATACTTTTGGGCTTGAGAATTTTTGGTGTGCGTACACAAGAGCTAAACATTTAGCATTGTTGAGCACTATCTAAAAATCACGACGATAAATCTAAAGAAGTCATATAAAGCTCTTTTCCAGGCTCTAACTCAGGTTTAAAAAAATTATTATGGTTCAAACTAGGAACAAAAAGGGTATCCATAAACTCAACCTGACAGCTTGGTCTAGCGGCAAGGGTCCTCCGCATCCAGGTAGTAGAACTGAGTTCGAATCCTCGTGGTGACGGAGTGCATCGCGCAGGACTTGGTAGTCACGTGGGTCGGGCCGCTTAACCGCGGAGCCCCGTGATGGTCCTTCCTGCCCGTGTCCCATCTGGGTTGGGTGGGGTTTATCCCCTTCTCTCAAAAAAAAAATAAAGATCTCCAACCGATTTGTTCTTCACTACCTACTATTCAAATTACTTCAATAAAAGCAGAATATGGAATACTTTTGGGCTTGAGAATTTTTGGTGTGTGTACACAAGAGCTAAACATTTAGCATTGTTGAGCACTATCTAAAAATCACGACGATAAATCTAAAGAAGTCATATAAAGCTCTTTTCCAGGCTCTAACTCAGGTTTAAAAAAATTATTATGGTTCAAACTAGGAACAAAAAGGGTATCCATAAACTCAACCTGAGTGAGAGGTGCCTCATCAGTTTTTTTTTGACAAAGGCGACAAGCACCAACTCGTCAAGGATGGGCACGCGACGAACGCACGTGCCCACACCTTGCAAGAGGCAAGGCTCGATCCTGTTGGAGATTAATTCAAAACTAGATTTAGTTTTTAAGATTTTATCTTTTAGTAGAATTTTATCTATTAGTTAATTTGTTATTTAGTTTATTAATTAGGGAGATCTTATCTGATCTTATCTATATATTTTTGAATGAACTTTGTAAGCCTATATAAGTAGGTTACTTGGATGAATTTCTATGGAATAAAATTTCTGATATTTTGAGTTATTTTTCTCTTCATCTTTCTTCTTCCATCTTCCTTCTCAAATTTCAACATGGTATCCGAGCCATATAGATCTTGAAGGACCTGTGAGTGCAAGGCTTTATTCATCATGGCGTCTAGCAATGCATCCGCTATCTCACCACCAATTTTCAATGGAGAAAACTACCAAGTTTGGGCTGTCAAGATGAAAGCTTATCTAAAAGGTCATGGCTTATGACAATTCATTGAAGATGAAAAGGGCATACCACCTCTAGGAGACAATCCGACAATCAATCAAATCAAGGCTCACGCAGAAGAAGAAGCAAAAGCCTCTAGAACTTTATCCTTTATTCATGCTGCTATCTCAAAATCAATCTTCACGAGAATTATGACTTGTGTAACAGCGAAGGAAGCTTGGAATATGCTGAAGGAATTATATCAAGGCAATGAAAGAACACGGCGAATGCAAATACTAAATCTCAAAAGAGATCTTGAGATTCTAAGCATGAAAGAACAAGAAAGCATACAAGAGTATTTTGATAGGTCACGACAAAGGGTAAACAAAATTAGACCTGATGGGCTTAAGAGCTACCCGATAGCGTGGATTGTTGAAAAAGTATTTGTAAGTTTACTTGAACGATTTGAGGCAAAAATTTCATCTTTGGAAGATTCAAGAGACATTAGTAAAATTACTTTGCCGGAATTGATTAATGCTTTGCAAGCTCAAGAGCAAAGAAGATCTATGAGAAAGGAAGGAGCGTAATGCAGGATGAATATGGAAGCTTTTCTAGCAAAGAATTCATCCTCAAAAGGAAAAAGAAGAATTCCTCAATGCAACCATTGCAAGAAGCCAGGTCATGAAGAGGAAGATTGTTGGCACAAGGGAAAACCTCAATGTTTCAAGTGCAAAAGATTTGGACTTCTACAAAAGAATTGCAGGTTTATAAATAAAGAACGTACAAATTTGGTGATCGAAGAAGAATCTCCTTTTTGAAGTTAGAAAGTAGTGAGTGTGATGAGAAGTGCCTCATTAGTGGAGAGAAGTGCTTCACAAATTTTTTTTTTTTTGGAGAGAGGTGCTCCATAAAGTTTTTGGAGAGAGGTGCTCCATAAAGTTTATGTTAGAGAGAAGTGCTCTATCAAATAAGAATTATTTTTTTATGTGTTTTGAATTAAGGGGGTGTGTTGGAGATTAATTCAAAACTAGATTTAGTTTTTAAGATTTTATTTTTAGTAGAATTTTATCTATTAGTTAATTTGTTATTTAGTTTATTAATTAGGGAGATCTTATCTGATCTTATCTATATATTTTTGAATGAACTTTGTAAGCCTATATAAGTAGGTTACTTGGATGAATTTCTATGGAATAAAATTTCTGATATTTTGAGTTATTTTTCTCTTCATCTTTCTTCTTCCATCTTCCTTCTCAAATTTCAACAGATCCCTCAATCGATTGCGTGGATCGAGGCCAACCTCTTAGCAAGGGAACCCGATACCAATAGACCCAAGGGTCATTGGTGAGAGGTGCCTCATCAGTTGGGAGTCTCTCAGACTCTCATGTCGTCTTTAGTGCCTCCACTTTCAGTCAGTAGGCTCATCTGAACAATAATGGCAAGTCAATAAAATATGTATGAACTAATTAGGTAAAAAAAAAAACTACAATTGAAGGATAAAACATACAAATCCATCCTCAGAGATGTCAATTACGATTGACATGAGGAACCTGTAACCAAAGGGCAGATCAATTTGTACGTACAACCCATAAAATTAAAGACAAGCTATATATATCATCAAATTCACATTTGAGGAAATATAAGTATAATTACATCACAGTTATGAGAAGAAGGCACAATCAATATCCTCAAGCTTCTTTAATTGCAGGGAAGATGTCAATACCAACAAAGTGGCACTTAGCATGATCGTGCTTACCGGTCTTTGATGTAGAAACTTCCACAACCTAGTGCATATCAATCATTTCAAGAATTAGATGAAATAATATGAATTTGCAACCAAGACAGAAAGCATGCAGCCTTACCAAGTCTTACAAATGCACAAGAATTAATCCTAAAGCTCGTTTAAAAGACCATCCTCAATACCGTTATGCAAGGAAGCTGGATTATAAAAGTTAATACCTATAATTATAATGCCATAAGATGTTTACAAAATATATACCAGAATAACATCTTGCAATATCAGTGATCAAGAAAGATATAGGTAATTAAGCTAATACTGTCTTAGCCAAATAAAATTAACTTAAATCCGAACTTTCATTGATGAAAAGATAAATCATTAACATAATCATACATATAGGAAAATCAGTGACCATATTCTTGAAAATCAAGAAAACCAACCATTAATAAATGAAACTTATTACACAAAAATTTCATGAACATGCTCATGTTAATTTGTTTTATAAAGAACAAACCCTAGCTAATTAAGAACAATCAAGAAAAAAAAATAGGTAAAAGAAATTCAATTATGAAATATCAAGTAAATCTGAGCATTAGTTATGTTTGATACAAATTTTAAGGTTTTTAAAAATAAAATTTAAATTTTTTAACAAATGTGGACAAATTAATATTTTCTCACTATTAGGAAAATATATAATAGAGTATATATCTTGTTCTCCCTGTTCAATTCCACTCAAAATTTAAAGTGATAGCCAACTAAAGTTTCCTCCATCTGTTAAGTAAGACATACAACATCCAACATCAAAATTTAAAGAGCTAAAATAGTCTCGAAGAATTAATTAATTAATTTATAAAATTTACATATATAATCTGCGTATATATGTTAAGTAAGACATACAACATCCATCAATGATGAGACTCTCTCTAGACTTTCTGCATATTCTTCCTCTTAAGGTGACTTGCTTGGACATAATCTAGCTTTTACCATGAAGCTAGCGAGGTTGTTCTCTTGCGATGATAATTGCTAGATCCCGGATCAAGTTATGCATCCTTACACACTTTCGACCATAAACTGTGCTACTCTCTAACATGCATGTATCTTTGAGTTCCTTGAGTATAGCATGCCCCTTGTCTATCTCCCTCTCCCAACTCCCAACCTCAACTATCAAACCTTCTGCCATCCAACACTCAATCAACTCATCAACTTGTATGAAATGATCCTCCTGATACTGAGCAGTACGTGACAAGAAACATTCACGAACCTTATCATTACTCACCGGTCATAACTGAACTTCAAACTCAAGAAAGACCTCTTCTTCCATGCCTTCAATCACGATTCAAGGCTTGATGACCTCGGTTCTTCCAAAGGCATTCCTCCAAACCTCCAACTCAAACATTCCCCTCAAAGCACGCCCCACCGCGGATCGTGGCCAAGATTTCACATTCCTTAGCTACCTCTTTCGCAATCGGCTCAATTTCGTGAGAAATGACATCCTCACCACCAACTTTATCCTTGAAAAACCCCATGCTTCCTCTTGAGAAAAGCCTTCCACTTTGATCTTTTTTGGCTCTCCATGCTATGACAAACTCGATCGAGCGAAGTCGTCCACACTATCTTCAAGTTATTTTCTCTACTTGGTTCAGAATTCCCACATCCTTGAGAGAAACTTTTCCCACATACCATCAAAGATGATTAGAAGGTTCTTCCTCCTTCTAAAAGCCGCATGCAACACCATCGCTTCTACTAGTTTCATCCGCAGATGAAGAGAGGTCACATCCCAACCTGCTTTGCAATAATGTATTGTAGCTTCTCTAAGTCAGGCTTAACTTGAAAATACCACCCAAATCACAATATCAAATTCTCGGGTTTTTCAAATTGATTGTGAATGTTTGTCATGATGGTTGTCTTGCCAACTCCGCCCATACCATACACTCCAATCTTACTCGCCTCGGGATCCATGATACTTGCAAAATCTCATCCCTCTTCCTTTCAAATTGCATCGCCATATGTCCGCTTTGGGCAAATCAGCATCGATTCTCGTGCAATGAAGCGACAAACAAACCATCACGAAAATTGGCCATTCTCTAGCGGACCCTTAACATCACCGATCGGCTTCTCGATGCGCTTGCGTTGCTTCAACCGGCCCATTTCCATATTCTCATTGCCCATGCTCTCTATAGCATTCACTAACTTCTGCCGGTCTTCCAACCAAAGTGTTACCTCTTTCTTCGGATTCTTACCATGCTGCAGCCAACCACAATTTAATTCATGATTGATATCATTTCCTCGGCTCTTCAGACATTCTAACTCATTTTGCAAACTCTCTTCACATCTCTTCAATTTATCATTGGTGTCAATTACTCGGCTCTTTCGACGTTCTAACTCAATTTGCAAAATTGGTTTATGCTCTTTATGTTTTCTCATGAGTTTTCTGATATTGTTGTACTGTTTGCACAGTGAGGAGCACAAAGGGAGCCCAGGGAGAAACTCCATTACCTAGGAGACAAATACACGAATAAACTACATCAGTACCATTCAGTTGGTTCTTAATTTAAAATCAATGGAAGTAGTTAATGACGTCTAAAACAATAAAAATTCATCTACGAAGGCAAATAGATGATAATTAAGTTGCCTGGGATAGAGAATAAAGCATGTAATTTGATAGTTAAATCCAGAGATTTATCATCGTTACTATATAAATTGCATGCAACTGGCACATACAATAAGTAATTCAGAATCTAACTTATTTATATTAATTTTGCAGTGTGCGTGCCTAGAAAGAATAAGTAATTATCAATAATCACACTTAGTATACCTTCTAAAACAGTGTGAAATTGGACAAGATGCATGATGGTATGGTTTTAAATCTGTTTATCTAATTCAGAAAACACACACACATAACACACACACACACACACAATGATCAGTATACAGTTGATTTCAGTGCTGAAAAGAGGTTCATGGATTCCAGTCATTCCACTGTTTGAAGAGAAGATGTCCACAATTAAACTACTATAGGTGTGCTTGAATTTTCTTAAAGTAATAGGATGAAGATAACAAATATATATGAAAAGACTTATTTATTATACCTTGCCTAGAATTAGAGCTGAGAAGATGAACGTTGAAATTATTGCAAAATAGAGGAGACAACTTGCAAACTCTCTTTGATCTCCTTTAATAATTTTACATAAGATCCTATGACTATTTATAGGAGGGAGTACATGATATGATTAAAAAAAAAAAAAAACCATAATCTGACTCAAATATGAATACATAAGACCGGACAAAGTCAACTCCTATTCAAATTCAAATAAACCTAATCTATTTATCTATCTATTATCTATTACTATGCGAAATGAGTCTAAATTTAATTACAAAAAACTCTAAAAAAAACAGAAAATTAGAATATATATATATATATATATATATAATAGAGACCACAGATTACCAAAAAAAATATATAATAGACACCGACGAGCATCTCCAAGCTCCGTCTCTACTGCCCCGACGCCAACCTCCTCCGCGCCCTCGCCTCCACCGACATCTCCGTCGTCCTCGGCGTCGTCAACTCCGACCCCCTCCGCCGCCGCCTCCTGTGCCTCCTCCAACCTTCTCCCTTACCTTCCCTCCCCTCCCATCCCCCCTCATCGCCGTCGGCAACGAGGCCCTCAACTCCGGCGACTCCTCCCTCCTTCCTTCCTCCAGGCCATGCAAAACTTCCTCTTCGCCCTCTCCTCCTCCGCCCCGAGATCAAGATCTCCACTGTCCACTCCATGGTCGTCCTCTCCCAGATCAAGATCGTCGCTGGCCGGCCGCGGATCCGTACCTCGACGGTGAAGCTCTTGCCGAGATGCATACCCAATCCCCATCCGTCGGCGGATCTGATAATAGAGAGGAACGTCGCTGGCCGCTGTGGGATCTGAGGACGGACGACGGAGAGAAGCTCGGGAAAGGAGAAGGGAACAACTTGGCTTGCGAAACACAAGGCACGAAAAAGGCAGGGAAGCAAAGATAGGGAAAAAGAAAAAAGAAAAAAAAAGGTCAGATTACATTTTACTATGGAATACTTTAGATTCCATAGTTAATTTTCCCTGTAAAAAGAGGGACCAAACAGGTCATAATATTTATTTCATAATAATGTTGCATCCATAATAATAAGGGTCATTATTAGGGCCGGCAAACAATCAAACTGTTTGTGAGCAACTCGAGTTTGATTCAATATTGGCTCGAGTTTGGTTCGATTATTTTAAAAATAAACTGAACTTGAACTTAAATTTGAGCTCAAAAAATAAGTGAGTTGAACTCAAATGAGAGTCAGCTTATTTGAATTCAGTTCGAAGTTCGAATATATATATATACATCAAACAAGAATAAAGAAAATAAAATCCACTGAAAAGTTGAATTGTGGATCATTTAATCCAATGATAAAAAAAAAAAAAAACAATATAATATATATATGAGAGAGTGTGTGTTTCAGTGTGGATTTCATTCCATAAGCCACTTGTGAGTGGCTCCTGCTCACGCAGTAGCAGCTTTAGTTCAGCCTAGCTTGTCCGCTGCAGAAGTTCTGCAATCAAGTTAGGAACCGCACATGAGGTGCTTGGGAAGAGTATCGTTCCAAGGAGGTACACCACCAGCAGTTTGACAAAGTTTTCTTCTTCCCCTTTTTTCTTCTGAACAAGCTGGAGAAGATTTTTTTTTTTATGGCATCTTTGTGCTTGTCATATATTTTACCCATGTATTTCACTTCAAAAGCTGATTGCTTTTTTTGTTTCTTGAAGACCACCGCTTCCCCATGGCAGCGAAGGCCAAAGATGATAGCAATATCCTGGGATCTGAATGCCAACATGCTCTCTCCAATACTAAATCATAGCGCTTCGCCATACCTCTTTAACAGAGCATCCAACAGTCCTCTCTCCTACATAACAGGTTCGATGTCCAATAATGGGGCAAAGGGTGTCCTCCTGATGAGTTCCCAGTGCCTCTCAGTCATGTGGGGTTTCAATTCGGCAAGTGTTTGGTGGGCCGACACCAAGTAGCACTTACCGATTACTAGATTAGACGACATATTTCCCGTAGCCTGCATCAAGAGAGATTTATTACGAAAGGTTGTAGAACGTTTAAATGGAAACTTTGGAGAATAAACGGAAACAATGTATTTTACATAGAAACATTGGTAACACTTGTAGACATCATTCATAAGGAATGTACAACAAATCGATCCCCTATACCCCAAACCCTAAACCCTAAATCAGAAAAAAAAAAAAAAAAAAGAATAAACCCTAAACCCCAAATTTCTTGCTGTGAAGTTCCAACCACGCGAACAACAACCCAAAATCGCTCACCATTATGTTTAATCTTCCATCGCAAATGCATACAAACCAGTAAAAACAAGCGAAAAGAAGGTAAAAATCATGGACACCCAGGGTTCCCAAGCATACTTCGTACCTTAGCGTAGCAGCTTTAAGTTCTCCTAAACCCGCTTACTTTGATCTCCGGGAAGCAGTAGCAACCGGCGGGAGTACTCCGGCAGTGGTGGCTTGACGGTTGTGCAGCGTCGGAAAAAACCTCTGATCTTTGTTCCTGTAGTCTGGTTGTATGACAAACCGTTTTCGTGAGAGGCTGGCTGAAGGAGAAGAAGGTGTGTTGCGTCGTCTCGGGATTCTAACCGCCCATTGCAGTTGCTTTTTGAATTGAGGTTATTCCAGACATTTCACTTTGTTGTTTTCATGCATTGGGGGGAGGGCTTGGTCATGATATCCACAAAGGGCATTTTGGTCATGTAAAAAGAAAAGAGATGGTGTTAGTGGATGTAAGATTTAAAAAGTCAAAGTCTCAAAAAGGAGGGACTGTTTGGGATATTGCAAACTTGGGAGGATTTTTTGTGGATTTGTGAAAGTTTGAGGGGTCTTTTGTTCATTACCAGATATATATATATAGGAATATTTTTCTTACGAACGAAGTAACCTGAAAAGTATTCTTGAAACTGTTGATCATACCTCGTGATGTGTGTGGTGATGATCCCAATGCCTAATCAACAATTTTGGTAATGCTTTTCGATTTTACTTCTTTGGTAAGAATAGCATCACTCATATATATATAACTATATATAGAGAGCAGTGATATACTTATTCATGAAGTATGGGAAAAATATTTCCTGAAAAATCATTGATAATCATCAACACACACATCTTAAGACGCGATCAACGGTTTTTACAACTATTTTCAAATACTTCATCGGTAAGTATATCACTTCTCTATATTATTATTTTTAAAATAATAGATTCTCTCCTAAATTAGAGAGATAATTATATATATAAAAAAAAAACTCTCTTAATTTAGAACTCTAATTGTATCTATATATATGTCCACCCTAAATTGGCTGAATTGGATTCTCTATTATTTTATTTATTAATTTTTATAATAAATTTATTACACCATTTTTTCTCTTTTACTTCTTATGATTGTATCTAATAAAAATATCAGTTATTATTTCTTGATTTATTTTTAAAAGGGCAAATTTCTTATTAGTCCTTGGCACTATTTGATACTATTCCCCATCAAAAACATACCCACCCAAAATACTATTATACTATATCCCTACTGTTTATATCAAAAAAATAATAATAATAATAAATAAATAAATAAATAAATAAATGTCTCAAGAGCCAAAAAAAAAAAATATTTCATGGCTCTAAATTTAAATGAAATATTTATTTTGAAATCAAATTATTTCAAAATAAAAAATATATATCCTGTCATATTTTAAGATAGCCCGAGAAAACACATCTCGAGGCGATCTTAAATCCCAAAATTGCCTCCGAGAACATATCTCGAGGCAAACACAAATTCCAAAATTGCCCCTGAGAACGTATCCCAAGGCGTCATGAGGATACAGATCCCGAGGCAGATCAGAGAATACCAATCTCGAGGCAAGTTCCCGGATCGCCCGAGTACAAATCTCGAGAAATGAGGATGATGATACAAATCTTGAGGTGGGCAAAATACCCATCTCGAAGCATCATGAGAGTGTCAATCCCGAGGCAAAGAATGCTAATCCCGAGGCAAATTTTTAATTAATTAATTAATTTAAAAAAATAATAATAATAAAAGGGATAATTCCAAATAAAGGATAAAGTCAAAGTCAAAATTCTTGTGGGGGATAAGATCAAATGGTTTTGAGCATATAAAATCAAAACAAACAAAAAAAAAATCAAAAGAAGAAGAGGTTGGAATGAAATTTTTATATATACAAGGGGGGGCAGCCAACATGAAGAGGGGGGAGAAATGAGAAAATAAAAAATTCGGGGCCTACTCTCACCAAGACGCAGACCGGCCAGTATGACGCTCCCACCACGCATGATCCGACGCTGCCGCTAAACCACCCAGCGCCCTTCTCCTCCACAGCCCCAGCCTCCTCCGCCTCTACATGACGACCGGTCTGCCCTCCTCCGCGCCAGCCGCCCTGATCAGACGCCGTCCATGGCCCGCTGAAAAACGCCAGACGCCGCAAACCACCGCCCGCGTGAAATGTTACGCCTCTAATTGCCGCTAGCAGCAGCCGCCTTGTAAGCCTTGAGCCGTCTCGCTTCTCCCATCTTGCGTGCTCCGTGCTCACATGCCGTGATCAACTCCTCCATCTACAGCAGCCCGGCATCAACACCACCACCTGCAGCCCGGCATCAACTCCTGGTGTTCGCCATCAGCATCAGCACCCGCGCCCCACAGCTTCTGCATCAACAAACGACACCAAATAGCTGCATCAACACCCCAATATCGGCATCAACAACACATCGACATCGGCGCCATCAACACCCATCTGCAGCAACTCCGGTCAGCGGCATCAACACCAGCCTCAACACCACCACCTGCAGCCCATTCGCGACGCTACCACAAGACTCGGCCTCCCGGCATCAATTGGGTCGCCTGCAACAATAACCCAAACAGCCCCAGATGATCGTCGCCAACAATTAGCGACCTCTGCTCACATCAACCATTGGTTGCAGCTCGGCTCGTCATCAGTCTTGTTCGTCGCCATCGCTGCTGTTTGACGCCATCAACACTCCGGGACAGCGGCTCCACGCATCAACACACCCGGCAAGCCCTGCGGCCTCGCTGGTCGCCAACAAAGAACCCGGCAAAGCCACTCCTGTCATCAAGACTTTCGACAGTAGCCTCTCGCAGCCCACTGCGCCATCGCGACTCGACGGTAGCTTCTGCATCCCGCTCATCGTCATCAGCACCCGACAGCAGCCCGTTTGTCGTCGTCAACATCCCGGCATCAAACGCTGTCCTTGCATCAACTTCGACATCAACACCGTCCTTGCATCACCACCCGCTCAGGTGATCATCACGCGAATTGGCATCGTAACCACGGCATCGGCCCGCATCAGTACGGCCGACAACATCCTCCTATTCGTCATCAGCATTAGCAAAGGATGATCGCCGACAATCACCATCAAACCTCTCTGTTCTATGAGGGTAAATGAAGAGCTGCTACAGAAATATTGATTTGTTTGATTCTTGTACAAATTGATGTGAAATCCTAGAAGTTGTGTATGTATGTTTGTATAAAACCGGAGCTCTAAATACAGGGGAGGTTCTGCCTGAATTTTCAAAATGTCCCAAAGGAATGCAAGCATTTAAAAGGATACAAATAATGGCTTTGTTTAGTACCTGTGAATCTCCTACAATGTAGTTCAATCCATAGAAATGTTGAAACATATCTTATACGGCGGATGCTTGAAGATGCTACTCCTGCCATTAAGAAAATGGAGATGGTGAAACTGCTGAAAATGAAGAGAAAGTGATGAAGTCTAATTTTCCCATAAAATGGCAAGGAATGTGGACACGCATGTGATAAAGTGTAGTTGTTAATGCTACAGAAATGAAAGGAGAAGTGTTACACTGGAATTGGAATGGAGTCTCTTCATCTCTAACTACATATAATCCTCTTTTATTGTGGGATCAAGTAGCAAGGCAAAATCTTCTCAAATTGGGGACATGGCTTACTCCCTGAAGCTGCAAGTCTCTAGTCCCAAGGCACTCTTTAAAATAAAATTATAAAAAGATTTACCAGGCCAATGAAAGCCCAGAACCAAAATTTATGGGTTGATGTGCGCATTTGACTTGCTGGGCTGCTGATGCCGCTGCAGCTCAATGGAGGAAAGGTCCCATAGAAATGGAAAAAGCAGTTTGCATTGAAAGTCAGCCGCAGAGTTCTTGAATAAATTAACAACCTGCGCCAAGTAAATAGTTGTAATAAAGGGCTATATTTGAAAATTCATAACATCGGCCAGAGAACTCCGATTGAGATGGGATCTGCGGCATTGGAAAATAGATATCTAGATCCACAACAATTATGTATAACGCAAACTCGTTCGGCAGACCAATCAGTGCGTATTTTGATGGGGAAAAAGGATGAACATTATAGCTCGGCAAATTAATTCCTGAAACCTCGTCTGATTGCCCATATTCAAAAATTCATAACTCTGGCCCGGAAACTCTGATTGAGGCGATCTCTACGGCGTTGGAAATTAGACACCTGGGTCTCCAACATTCATATTCAGTGCAGATCCTTTCGGTGGTCCGATCAGCGTGGATTTTGATAAATAAAAGGGTAGATTTCAGCATTTCTGCCGACAGCCATGCTGATCACCCAATTTCAAAAATTCACAACTTTGGCCTGGAAACTCCGATTGAGATAATCTCTGCGACGTTGGAAATTAGACATCCGGGTCTCCAACATTCATATACAACACAAACTCATTCGGCGGTCCGATCAGTGTGGATTTTTGATAAATAGAAGGGTAAACTTCAGCATTTCTGCCGCTAGCTATGTTGATCGCCCAATTTCAAAAATTCATAACTCTGGCCAGAAAACTCCGATCAAGATGAAATCTGTGGCGTTGGAAATTAGATATCTAGATCTCCAATAGTCATATATAAAACAGACTCGTTCGGTGGCCCAGTCGGTGTAAATTTTGACGGATAAAATAGTCAATTTCAGCGATCCTGCCGTTGACAATGTCGAAGACTCATTTTCAAAAATCCTTCATTCTTGCCTGAAAACTCCAGTGGGGGTGAAATCTGCGGCATTGAAAACTAAATACCAAGATCTTCAATAGTCGTATATAGCACAAGCCCTTTTGGCAGCTCAGGCAGTGCATATTTTGATGGAGAAAAAGGCTAATGCAACTCCTAAAGGGCGACTCAGTTGACAACCGTCACACAAGTCTCAAGCTTGAAAGAACAGCCGGTGGATTATGGATCCCATATGGCCGGAGCCTGCATCTACGGCGGGGGTGGCGTCATAAATAAACAAATAAACATATATCCACATATATAAACATATGCTGATATGTAACAAATCATATTATGTTGCAATGAAATAAATTATCCTTCTCATTCTCTCTACTTGTACTTTTGTCTCTTAATCGGAGGTTCCCACGACATTGTCTGGGGTAATTAATAATAGGGGCTTGCCTCTATTAGGAATAAAAGAACCCACGATAACAAAAAAATGATATTTGTGCTTCGATATATCGTCTGGTGTCACACGATGCCAGACGCGTATTTTCGAACCCACACCTACCAACCACCCCTAATGACCTATTGAATTTGGGCACTATTTAAGGGATGAATAGTTAATTATTACTATTTAAAATTTTAATAATAAAAATTAAGTGGACTTTTATATAGATATATAATGTTTTGATAGAGTTAGGCCGGCCGGATGTGCAGCCAGCTCACTCTATTAGAGCTTTTAGGGGGTGGGTTGTTGTGGTTTAATTGTTATTATTTTTTTAAAAAAATAGTTATTTAACTTTTAGTCCCTTGAATAGTACCCAAATTGTCTATAGGTCTCTTGGGGGTGTGCAAAAGGGTTTAGTGTAATAGTGTCTTGAGTATGGGTGTTGGTGAGGAATAGTGTCAAATAGTATCAGGGATTAAAAAATAATTTACCTTTTTTTAAATGTGAGTTCAACCAAATATAACTACAGTTTGATTGACTGAAAGAACTATGGTAGATTAAAGTTTATTATCATGTATGACAGTCTACAACTAATTTTTAGATAAGTAAAAAAATTATTAATGTGATAATATCTATTCCATGAAAAAGATTAGCATTTGTGTTACTCCTAACATTTCAAGGGAATAGTGGGGGCGCATCTTTATCTCAATTAATAAAAATATTATTTTTTTTATTATTACCTCACTTAGTATACCAAAAAAAATTTAATTAACTCTAATATCTCAAAATATGATTGTATTTGATAAAATTATCATAATTAATTTTATAGTTATTTAACTTTTAGTCCCTTAAATAGTGTCCAAATTGCCTATAGGTCCCTTGGGGGTGTGTAGGGGTTTAGTGTAACAGTGTTTTGAGTATGTGTGTTTTGGGTGGAGAATAGTATCAAATATAGTCCTGATAGGCAGTTATAGTTGCAGGTGTGAAGAAACTTGTACAAAAATTCTAGGAAGATTGGTCACTAATATTTTGATTTGTTCTTATTCTTGTGAAGAACATTTTTAGAGTTTGTGCAGGTGGACCAACTCAATCTGCTTTATATATTTAAGGACTGTATTGGTCTTTCTTGTCTTGGTGCTGGTATAATCTTGAACCTTCATTTATGATGATTGATTATTTGGAGATACCTGCTAGATTGATGTTAATTGAAAATTATAAGATGGTCCCCTTTGGATTAAACCGGCTCCTTCGGTTTCAATTCATTGTGATAGCATGGTTATAATAGACCAAGCTAAAAGTAAAACTTATAATGGCAAGAGTAGGCATATGCGCCTAAGCCATAATATTGTGAGGCAATTGCTTGATATGAAGTGATATCACTAAACTTTGTAAGGTCAGAAATGAATTTAGCTGATCCTTTAACTAAAGCACTAAGTAGAAAATTAGTGTATGAGACATCGAGGGGAATGGGATTGTTGCCTATAACAAAAGTCAACAATGATGGTAACCCAACCTATGTAATTGGTGAACCCAAAAAATAGGTTCATATGGGTAAAAACAAGTCATCTGTTTTGAGCTGATGCTTCAAACTGGTGTGTCCCTTTGGATTTCATCTATAAAAAGGAACCCCATCCTTGCTTTTAGTATACAGAATCTTAATTACTCTTCCTTCTTCTTCCTCATGTGTTCTATTTCCTACAGTCTTTCTCTGTCAGAACAAAATCAAAGAAAGACTCATCATTCCTCAATTCAATGCACCATCGGATCAGGGACGGCGACTGTATCACGGTAGAACATCGCCATTTGTTTTCGCCTGCACCGAAGTGATACACTCAGAGGAGGCGTAATTGTTCTTAAGGTTAGTGTAACCTTACACACCTCAGTCATTCTGTTTATGTTCATAACACCATCCTTCAAACAATTTCCAACAATCAATACCCCTTCCACTACCCTTATCTCCTTCTTTTATAGCAGTAAATAGGAATCCCTCGAGCCGAAAATTCCTTTTCTTTACTCTCATCCTATGACGACACATGGGTCGGTCCCTACACGTCTTTAAGATGTCGTTTTCTCCATCGTGATTCCGCCACACGTCAGCGCCAGCACGCTCCGTCAACCTGCATGCATAACGCGATTGGAAACGTTACAGAAACTTCTAACCAAAATAACTCAGATTTAAAAAGTTTTTGGTAAATTTTCCATACAGATCGTACCATAACTTAGCTATCAAAATGATTTTTGAAAAATTAAGTATTTAATTTAATTTCAAAAGTTATTATTTAATTGTTTTTCTCTAATTTGGTGTACCAAATTTTTTTTGGTTCTCTCTAATATCTCAAAATATTAAAAAAATCCTCATTTAACTAATTTTATTTTCTTTTTCATTTATTTTCTAAAAAGTCTAGATAACCATGAGCATATATACTTGTTTTAAGTAAACATATAGGGTATGATTGATTCACATTTTTCACAAAAACCACCTTCTACCTTTTGGATGAAGAATTGGTTAAAAATTGAATGAATGGATAAATTTAGATTTTAAGTAAAAACCACACAAAATACATGAGTATCTCTGTATGCACGAAAAAGTTACCTTTTGGAAACAATTCCAAATTTCCATTATATATATATATATATATTATTAATCAAATGAGATGGTCCTTTTCAAAAATTTTAATTCTAATTACATTACATACATAACTCTCACCTTTTTTATTCATTATACACTATTATTAAAATTTCATTAATTTTCTCATCATAACTTACATTGTTGTTTGAAAAATTAGACTCACTACAATATTTAGGCAGATTTAAATATATTTTTCCAAACAACACATATCTTCTTTTTTTTTTTCAAAAGCACAATTCTTAGCCATTTCCATTTAATCATTCAGAATGATTTTCTAATTATTATTTTTCACTTAAAATACCCAGAAAAAAATTGGTTCTAGCATCTCAAAATATGATTATGTTATTATTTTCTAAAAATTTAGATATAATAAATATATTATTTATTTTCTAAACCTATTTATAACAAAAACCATCTTTCTTTTTTTTAAAAAAAAAGTGGATAAACCACATTTATTAATGATGTTATAGGTGATACGTACGTGGTTGTATGGAAGCAATTAGATGTGAGCGTTGTTACAGTGGCTTGGCATACAAAGTGACATACAGTGTGTATGTGGTGTATGGGTACAGGTGTCTTTGATGACTTCCTGGATCTCCCGCCCGCTTCCCTCTCTATCTCTGGTTCCTAAGGCCTTGCTTGGATGGGGGGTTTTGGAGGTTTCATAAAGGAAGGGTTTTGAAGGGTTGATATGAACCCTTGTTTGGATCTATGGGGGTTTTGGAGGGCAAAGTATTAGGAGGTATTTGGAGGTAAAATGGAGGATTAAAACCCCTCATTTTACTTCACTTTTCAACCCTCCAAATCGGAGGGTTTGGAAGGGTTAGTCATACAAGATTACTAAAATGCCCTTAGTTGAGAAAAAAAAACATATCTCATCTTCTCAAATCTCACGAGCTGGCTGACACCCTCTCCTCTTCTAACCCTAGCTTCAGCCGTCGGTACCCTCTTACAAAATTACCAAAATGCCCTTAGTATTTTATATTAGTATTTTATAATTAAAAAAAGAATTATTGAAATTATAAATCAAATTACAAGATGTGTAAATAAAATTTTAAAATTAATGAATCTATTAGTATATAATATTAAGTATTAATTGAATATTAGTATAACATTCTATAAATTTTGTATTATTTCTTCAAAGGGAATTTTGGTAATATTAGTGTATAACCTTACATTCCACTACCTTCAAACCAAACATAATAAGGTTTAAAAACCTCATGTTACTCTACCTTGGCCCCAAACAAGGTTTGGTTAAAAACCTTACTTTCCTTTCTCTTACCTTTTCTTATTTTCCCTTACCTTCTTTCATGAAACCTCCAAAACCTCCCATCCAAGCAAGGCCTAAGTGTTTGGTAGCGCCACGTTGCCATCTTCTTCACCCTCTTCGAAGTCTGCGTTTGGTGAGCGTTGTGCTCTCCCCTCGGCTTCTCGTGTAGCTTTTAGACTTCTTTTTACACGTGTATCTTCTGATAACACAAATTTGTTAGAAAATGTGAAAATTAAGCTGCATGATGCAACTACACAATCTTGAAATATTAGAATCAAATTGGTTTAATCCAACTGATCAATTTTTAATTAGAGTACAATTTAATTAATGTGTGGCTTTTATTAATATTATAATAAGGATTGAGAAAACTTGTATAAACCTCATCATCTCTTTTATTAATATGAGTAACATTGAGGACTCACTGAGTTGCTAGGGACTACAATTTACAATGTAACCTTAATAAAAATAATGTGCATATTAAAAAAAATGAAAACCAGAGAGAAAAAAAAACCTAATCTACTAAGATCCATTCATTGGAATCAGTAGCTTCAAACTGTTTCTCGTCATCTTTCTCAAACTGAATATCATGGCAGTCTTTTGGTTGCTGTTCTTCCTTTTCATTGTCATTAGTTTCTCCTCCTCCTTCTACTTGAGTGTAATAGACCATAATCTGATGAGATAGAAGGAAACCAACAACAAAATAGATGATGAGGACGAACATTGTGCAAGGAGGAAGGAGAAAAACCATTAGCATAAACTTGCAAGCATATATAACTCAGACACAAAAGCACTTGCCGAGATAAGAAGATGAAGGTTTAATTTTCAAGGAATATTTTATGATCAGAGATGTACACACGGAAACATCAACGACAGCATTGAGAAAGAAAAGAGAGGAAGCAGCATGCAAAATAGATGGAAGGCATGCTTGGAAAGCCAAGAATTCATGATGGTGTGCCGTCACAATGTCCTCCATCATCTCCTCACATCTTTGAAAATTATTGTATCTTGAGGCCAAGAGAAGGAGTGGCATACAATTCAGAGCAGTGTGAATAAAAGAAATAATATAGAAGACATGCATTGCTGCAGGCTGCAGCTCAACTGAGAAGCGATGAAGGATCACTCAATTTATGGCTGTATAAACAAGGGATTCTCTCTCTCTTTAATTTGGTTAGAACTCTAATTAGAAACAAAATCAAAATCCTAGCCTCGTTGTCCATATATATATATATATATATATATATATATATATATATATATATATTGATATAATGAGCAGTGATATACTTTGTAACGCCCCGCTCCCAAAATTCCCGGGCCTGCGGGCACCCTACAGACCGGCCATACCCAAACCAGGCCGAGGCCCTGATCGGTATGAAGTCTCAATGATCAACCATACAAAATCACATGCACAAAGCAGGAAATACATATAATGTAATTAACATGTCTAAAGCATGCATGAAAATACAGCGGAAAATATATATGTAAATCCCTGGGTTACAACCCTAGTGTCATATCATACAGGCTCCTACTCGGGAACCTAAAAATGACTCTCACACTATAATACCGACAAGAGGTTCCCACCTCAGCTCTCAAATCCCCGCGTCCTGTGCGACTCCTCGATGTACCGCAACCTAATCCTCGGGATCTGAAAAAGAGTGTCAATAAGTGTATGAGCTTTCGGAAGAAAAGCCCAATAAATGATCTCACAATGAATAGATAAATCATGCTATCAAATCATGAAGTGCTGAAACAAAAGCAAATCAAATAAGCATGACTAGACACGACCACAGTCATGTCGAACCTATGAGTATATCTACAATTACCCATGAGTCGTCATCCCCCGTGCAGTCACCAGCTTTCGCCTATGTCGACCTACTCAGTCGATTGGACTCGCAAGTCCGGTAGCGCTACTATCATACATGATGCGCATACGGCTGCCAGATCGGCCCCACTGACGGGCTATCAGGACAGCAGAGTTCCATCCCCCTGCCAGGGAAAGCACGAATGGGGTGTCCACCAACCCCGAACGCCAACACGGAGCTACACTCCACTGCAACGGGCGGAATCTATCCAACCAAGCATACATACAAAATGGATTCACACAATAATAATCCAATCATCAACATGTATGTATAAATCCACAGAGATCGGAAAATCAATCAATCAGGAGATCAATGGAATATCAATTAACAGGCTAATTGCAATATCCAAAGAACACTCCGTAGAGTGGATACGAGGCAAGATCACTTACCTCTATCGCAATCCAAGCTCCTCCGCTCAGCTACGATCTCCTCTTGACGCGTCTCCTCGCTCTACGCAGAGATCTAGTACACACATAAGTCGTACTCAACACGCGTACGTGTATACAAGTGAAACAAAACACTACGACCACAATGTGTGCTCAAATAAACTGACCCGGCTTCTCTCAACTCCACCGAACCCAACTCACTCCACGAGTTCATATCCAACTTATCAAACCGGTCCATACCTCACTTGGTCTCGGTCAACCCGAATCAAGTCTCTATAATAGTTAGTCTCCACTAAAGAATTCATTAATCCAAATTAATTAATGAATATCATAACTTCATGTTTCTCCTACCAAACCACAACCATCTCATAAGATTAAGAAATCCTCAAAATCATGCAACACCCCATGTATACACTCATCTCAACTAAGCCATGGCTTTGACTCTCCATTATCCATTCTTCCAATGAACAACTAGTCCTTAATACAAACTGCAGCCACCTTTTAAGAGATGAACCATACACTCATATAAACATATTTAACTATGGCTTTGAAATAATCTACTGCCATCTTAATGAGTTAAACATACTTCCTCTTGATCTTCCTAAATCCCATTAATTAATAGGTTTTTTTATTCTTGAAAACCTTCAGTTCTCAGCTCCTTAACACCATTTACATGGCTGTTGTTAATGTCTAAATCCCAACCATCAACCTCCATGCTCAAGATCTGTCACTTGAACCAAATATATATCCATCTTAAGCATGCATGCTCTACCATTCAAACTCAAGCTTAAAGGAAACCAAACACATACATTTACATCTCAAAGTCTTGGCCTTTGATCTCTCAAATCCTGGTCACTGGTCATGCTAAAGATACACTCATCACTCTTCCAAACAAGGTTTGGACCTTCTCACCAACCGAAAATCTCTTTGGTGACCTACAGTTGCTCTCACTTCTCTTTTACAAACTCATCATACAAACCTTTGAGGGAAAAGAAGGAGAACAATAATCAAACACCACAAACACCTTCTGCCCTCTCATTCCCACTTTCTATCTATCCTTCCATGCTAACTTATAATACTTTTAACTCACCAAGGAAGTATAAAGAGGGTGAGAAGGCTTACATTGCCTGCAGAGACTTCGCAAGTTCTAATCACTTCCCTTTCCCTGTCTTCAGTTCTCTCTCTTCCTCTTGCTCACACACGAAGATGGAGGGCTCAGTGGTTGGTGGGGTTTCACGATCACTGCAAGTCCTCTCTCTAACTCTTCTCAAGCTCTCTCTCTTCTTCTCTCTTTGAAGGCAAGCTGAGAGATCATGAGGAGGGGGCCTGGTGTCCTTTGTTCGCTCGCGGAGAAGGTCGGTCAGGGTCTACTAAGAAACTGGCGTTCGATGAGACGCGACACCGTCATCGACTCCCTCGCCCGGTGTCGATCGCGGGAGCACATGGGGCGTCAACGCGTAGCAGTGCAACATTGTTTTCCCTCTCGTCTCAGCCCAGCATGTGATCTCCACCATTGTTTCAAGATAGAAAATTTTTTGAGCGTTGATTTAATTCAGTAAGTTGTGTTGCATGTTGCTCAAAGGCCCCTCTATTACTTCATATTTCCAAACAACTACGTAGCATCAAGAGATAGAGATATATTTTTCTTACATAACTCTCTCCATGATTATCATCTTTATTGTCATCCATGACCATAGCTAGAGAGAGAGAAAAAGGAAAGAGAGAGGCCAAGTCAAAAGTCAAGGACGTCCCCTCCCATTAAACTTCACTACACACACTCTCTCTCTCTTTTACCCTATATATATATAAATTTATATACCCATTCCTTCATTAGTTAAATATATTCACTAACTAAATCCCTCATTTCAATAACTTTATTAATTAAACATATTCACTAATTAAATCCCTGATCAACAATTAGAGAATATATTTAATTAATACAAACAAATATTTAGAAGGTAATTAAGGATTAATAATTTCATAAATATAGCGGCTCTTACATACTTGTTGACGAAGTATCTGAAAGCAATTCACAAAACTGATGGTGCATCGGGATCATCAACACACACATCTTGATCTTGAGACGCCCTTCAACGATTTCAGGAATCGTTTTCAAAGTCGGTAAGTATATCTTTTCCCATATATAATTTTCTCTAAAATAATAGATCCTCTCTTAAATTAGAGAGATAATTATATAATATAAAAAACAATACCTCTCTTACTTTAGAACTCTGATTAAATATATATATATAAACCACATTCTTTTATTGAATTAAAAAATTAGACTTACAAGTAGGGCGAGTTTCACTTTTACAATAGTTTTCCGGTGGTTTCAAGGTTTACGGGGGTTCTAATGGTGCCATCAAGGAATCGGCCGTGTCGTCGTCCTCAAAGTCCGCATCTGGGGGTCTCTGGGCATGGTCTCCCCTGGTGAGGGTGAGACTGTGTCTTATGTGGGCGCACAGGGCTTGTAGTTGGGTCTGCACGACGTGTGAGCACCGTCAAACCATGAAAGGAAGAGGAAGTCCGCTTGGCGAATGGGTCGTTGACAAACGCGCCGTTTGTCTTCGTAGCACCGTCTGTTCCTTTCCAACCAGATGTTTCAGGTGGTTGCCAGCACTAGCAGTTGCCATCCCTTGCGTAGATCCTGTTCCAAGTGCCTGGTAATCGAGGATTTCCCCCATAAGTCTTTTAGGCTGTTGGTAGGAGACTCAATACCAAGGAGTTGGGTATAGTGAGACCACATCTCAATTGCGTATTGACATTGGACGAACAAGTGGTCAGCGGTTTCCTCTTGGGTATCACATAGATAACAAGAAGTCCTTTCCCCTTGCCAGTTTCGCTTCGCTAGGTTTTGTAGCGTGGGAAGTTTATCTTCCATTACCAGCTAGGGGAAGAGATTGACCTTTAGGGGACAAGCCTGTTTCCAGAAAGTTATCGGGATAGGACTTCTCATACCACCATCCATTCTGAAGGTGTAGAGGGACTTGACCGAGAATTCTTGGTTTGAAGTGAGTGTCTCTGTTGGGTTTCCTCTTGTGCAAGGTACTCTAGTAGTCCTTGCATGAGTTCATTGCCCCTTGCGACAAGGGCCACGGTTTAAGGATTGTCGTTCCTCTTCTTTGTAATTGTCGAGCCTCGTGAATCGTACGATCTGCCTTCATCCAGAGGGTTTGTATTTCGGGAAATTTTCTATGTGGACTATGCCCGTCAATCCAATTGTCAAACCAGATCCGTATTGTTTTCCCTGATCCTGGAGTGGCTTCTATCCTTGCCATGGTAAGTTCACGTTGTTCTGCTACTCCCTTCCAGAAAAATGATGCTCGTTTAAGTGTGGGCTTATATGGGTTGATTGATGAGTTTCGGAAGTAGGTGCGTGTGATAATCCTGCCGCAAATCCCAGTATTTTCATTTAGTAGCCGCCACCACTTTTTGCCGAGGAGTGCTTCATTGAAAGCCTTCAGGTTTAGTATTCCCCATCCTCCCATGTCCTTGGGTCTTGTTAGGGTTTCCCATTTTACCAAGAGGTATGCTTTGGATTCGGGGTTTGTTCCCCTCCATAGGAAGTCCCTACGAATGCCTTCAATTGTCTAATAACCCAATGTGGCAGTTTAAACATGGCCATCCAATGATTTGGAATTGCTGATAGGGACGAATTTAATAGGGTATGTAACATCCCAGAATTTTCTAAGTCCATTTCAGCAAATTTTCAAAATTTTAAATGAGGTTAATTAGCTCAAAATCAGATTAATTATTATTAACCTCAAAATTAAAGAAAACCAGAAGTTAATGGACCGAAATCCAGCATCGCAACTATAGGGCCAAGAGAAGGCCTTATTGGGCCAGGCCAGAGTTACAAAGAATAGCTGGAGGTGGAAGGTCAGCAGTATTAGATTAATTAAACCAGAGATTAAATAAATATTATTTAATCCAGATTAATTAAATGGGAATATTAGACAAAAGTTAGAGTCCCGAGATAAAAGTTAGGATTGAGTCAAAGTCGAGAAGCGGATCTAGGTCGGAGAAGAGGCACCCGTGATCTTCTGATCAATTTCACGTGTCGACCCGGGATTCCTGGGATCCTGTGCGATAGAGACAAGTCATTAGTCAGCCTCTCGATCAAGCAAGAATAAAAAGATAAGATCAACGAAAAGTATTCGGCCCTTAGTAGGAGATATTTTACAAGGTAATTTAGACTAATCAATTATTATTATTATTATTATTCTTATTATTATTCAAGAGAAGTTAATTTAATTAACATTAAGAGATCATGTAAAGTTAAGGATTTAGATAAGATTTTAAGTAAATTATTATTTTCATTATAAGTTATAAGAAAGGAAAGAGAGAGAGAGAGAAAAAAATATCTGTTAATCTCTCTCGATTCTTCAGAGGAGCACGCTCGTTTCTCTCTTGTTCTCGCGTACTCACCGAGCACCTCCGGCCAACTCCCGGCAGTCAGACCCCGCCCCGCCCGAGGACCACCCGCGCCGGAGCTGCTCCCCGTCGGAACTCAGCCGCACGCGCCGTTGCAGCCAGCAGCTCCGCCGCGAGTCTTGTCCACCGTCTGCAGCCGGCCGGCGAGCCGCCACGGCCCCAGCTCCGGCCTGTCTCCGCCGCCAGCTGCGGTTGCTCCAGTCCCTTCTCCTCACGCCGCCACCGGACAGTCACCGACCTCCACACGCGCACAGCTCCTTGACGGCGGCCAGCCACTTCGCGCGCCTCCTGCCAAGTCACCCGGCCGCCTCCCGCCCGCGACGGTATCAGTTCCGCCCTTGCGCCGCCCTGACGCCAGCAGTCCCGCGCCCCGGCAGCATTTCCTCTAACTTGTGCCCACTGATTTCAGCACCGACGAATTTGTTCGGCCTGCACATCAACTGAACACCAGTGAGGTTTCTCCTCTCCTTGCAAGCTTGGAATTTGGGGAAAACCCTAACTTAAATTCATGGAACTGATTATAATTGAGGATTGAGTCCTGAGACGCAGTGTGAGACTAAGGAGTTTGGGGATAAATTGATAGATGGGATATTAGGTGGTGAATTGGTTAATTGGGTGCCATGTATGTTGTAGAGTAAGTTATGAGATTAATGCGTATGTTTGTAGTAATCTGGGAACCCTACAAATAAAGGAGGTGTTGTCCGATTTTTTTTGGAAATCTATAGGAGTTAAGAGTTTTATTTGAGATTTAGGGTGTACTTCCATGTTCAGTTCCTTAATTAGCTTCAATCTTTGCTTGATATGCTAATTAATAAGTTAGGGAAGTAATAATCAAGTATAATCGAAGGAGAGTAAGAAGTATGGAGAAATACGAGTATAATTTGTACTTTCATACCATAGAAGCATGTATTAGTTATAAAATAAGAAAACATGTTTAGATAGATTCATATCATTACCGTATTCTATTTAGTTTAAATTAGAGTACGAGTCAAGAATACGGATACCGTATTTATAGATTTCATTTTTCGATTATCAGGAAAAGGAAAGGGCAAAGGCAAGTCTGCCGCTGCCGAAGGACCGAGCCAGACTTAAACTCGACCCAGACTTAGGTGAGGGGAATCTACCTGTATAGTTCGTATGTTTTACCGTATTTTTATACAATTCAGATTCCAGTTTTGAAAAGCATGAACTATGAGTTTTTATGAAGGTTTCTCGAGTTTTATAAAACCAATTCATGCTTAGTATTCAGTATCAGAAAAGCGAAATAATTACAGATACAGATTGACTACATTCTATTGAAATACTTGTATAGACCAGTGTGGCTTGTGTAGAACCAGAGAGTACGACACTGAATAGGAGAGAGGTGATTTAAATTCTGTTTTAAGTCCAAACTATCTGTTTTAAAAACACTTCTTTTTTATAAAAATCAAAATCCATTTTCCATCCTTTTTGGGGTGCTTAGTGTACCTGTGTACGTAATATAGTCGACCTCAGTATCAGATATACTCGTTGGTTGCTGGCCATACAGTATTGAAGTAGATGTGTAGTCATAGATTTAGTCTCGGGATTATCATATGATTCTGCATTCCTCACCTCCTAGAGAGATTGAGTTTTATCTCGGAGAGAGGAGGCCTGCAGTCTGCAATTACTTCGGGGAATGCGGTTTTCGCCAAATAATTCACAAGACAGAGAACAGAAACTCAGTTATGCATCTTTAAGAGAATACATTGATCAATGTCTACTTGCTCAGTATTCAGTACAGTTTTCAGTATTTTAATTCAGTATTTTCTATTCATGTTTTACACGCTAGTTTTTCTTTACAGTTTTATTTATTCTACAGGTACAGTTACACCCGACAGGATGTTTCCGCTCACTGAGCTCCAATAGCTCAGCCCCGCTTTTTGACACTATGTTTGCAGGATGTTAGATAAGAGACATTTAGAGGGTCGTCTGACCACGAGTTAATGATGATGCTCCGTAGCTGGCTCTGACTCCGCGTCTAGTATTATGTTATTTGATTTCGAGTGTTTGTGAGACATTAAGTTTAAAACAATGTTTATTTGGTGTTGTATTAATCCAGATTGAGTTGGTGCTTTAATCTATTCAGTTTGCTTATTACCTTCCGCATGTTGATAATTTTTCAGTTAATTAGCAGAATACAGCCTTAGGTTTAGGGTTCATTCCCTAGATCTGGCTGGTGTGACACCTGGGTCCTGAAAAGGATAAGGGTGTTACAAGGTAACACGTCCGCCTAGTGACAGCAATCGACCTTTCCATATTGTAAGCTTGTTTCTTTTTGGATGAGTTTGTTCCAGTCTTCCGTCGGAGGCCTACTCCCTGCTAGGGGAATACCTAGGTAGTTGACTGGGAGAGGGCTGAGGCGGCACCCCATTGTGGTTGTCAGGGCCCTCGCTTCCTCATCTGGTATGCTGATTGGTATGAGTGAGCTTTTGTGGTAGTTGATTTTTAGGCCAGAGAGGCCTTCATATAGGTAGAACATCAGCTTCAGAGTCTCGAAGTCGCTTCTTTACCAGAGCTGACAATTAGGAGGTCATCTGCATATAGTAGGGTCGAGATTTGTTCTGTTCCCATTCTATATCCCTCAAGGATGCCTGCTCTTACGGCGTGTGTCACCATTATGGTGAGGACATCCATCACAAGTATGAATAGAAGGAGGGATAGCGGGTCTCCCTGTCTCAGCCCTCTTTAATGTCGTACATATCCCATAGGTTTGCCATTGATCAGCAATCTGGATTTTGATGAGTGGAGGATCTTTGTGATCCATCCATTCCATTTTGGTCCGAATCCCCTCGCGTGTAGTATTTCGAGGAGGAATTCCCAGTCGACCGAGTCAAAAGCTTTTTCGAAGTCCACTTTAATCAATGCCCCTCTTTTCCTTTTCATGTTGTAGATGATCTCCTCAGCGGCAACGATGCTGTCTTGTATACATCTCCCTTTGATGAATGCGGTCTGGTTTTCGTTAATCAGGTCCGCTATGACCGCTTGTAGGCTGTAACGCCCTAAAAATTTTCATGATTTAATAAATTATTTTCTGGAGAAAACCACGGAGATTAATTAACACATAAAGGAGATTAATTATTTTAACAACTTAATTAAGGAAAATCAGGAGTTTATGAAACTAAAATCCAAACTCGCAACAATTTGGGCCGAGAAGGCCGTATTGGGCCAGGCCAAATTGGACATGGAATAGTCGGAGATAGACTAGAGAGATTAATTACGGTTGATTAATTGGAGGAGTTAATAAGAGTTAATTAATCTCAATTATTTGGTTGGGAATACGGGACAAAAATACGAGTTCCGGTAAAGTGTAATTGGCGGGTCAAAATCCAGAAGACTAGGATCTTGGTCGGGTGCGTAGTGCGACCCGTGATGTTACAGTAGGATCCGTGACCACCGAAAGGATGTAAAGAATGATTAAAATAATATAATAATAAAATTTTAATTAATAAATGAATTGTTTCGATCGGCAAAAAGCGGATTTGGTCGGACTTAATTCTTCGCCTGTGATCCTACAATGAGATAGCATAAAATAATTCAATAAAGAATTATTAATTTATTAAAAAGTGCAACCTTTATTCTCTTTAAGTCATGGTGAGAGAGAAAAAAGAGAAAACCCATCTCTTTCCCTCTCCCCTCACGACCTCCCTCGTTTGTGCCTAAAAAGTGCATTGAAAATAATATGTGCCAATGTTTAATTGAAAGGGACCAATAATGAAATATTATGATTATAAATTCAAATGAAATATTTTGAAATAAAAAATATTTATCCGGTCATATCTCTCGAAGTGCGTTATGCCAATGCTACAAATCCTGAGATAGCCGAGGACAAATCTCAAGGCAAATCTCAAGCCTTAAGATAACCCGCAAACATATCTCGAGGCAAGTTTTAAATCTTAAGATGGCCCGAGAACCAATCTCAAGGCAATATGAAAAAAAAAATATAAATATATTTTCAAAAAAATGATAATAATTAAAAAATAATAATCAATCAAATCAAATTGGCCAAAAAACAAATCAGTCAATTCAAATTAAAATTAAAAGATTGACCATATTGGCCAAAAAAGAAAATAAATCAGTCAATTCAAATTAAAATTAAAAGGTTGATCATATTGGCCAAGAATGGAAGAAATCAATCAAATTAAAATCAAAAGGTTCAATTTCAAATAAAAAAGATATCAATTAAATTAAATAAAATTGGAAAGTTAGGTGGCTGTGAGGTAATGGAGGCGAGAGAAAGAAAAATCAGAGGGCTTGGGGCTGATATATAGAAGAGGAGAGAAATCAAAAAAAGGGGAGGGGGGAGAGAAAGTAAAAGACAAGGAAAGAAAAAAAAACAGAGATATGGTATGCTTCTTCCCTTTTGATATAGAACCCAACCCCTTGGCTGCCTCTCGCCGTGGATGCCAGGCCCCTTTAGCTGTTGGAGAAAGGAGAGTTCTCTGTCATTCAACCTCGGCCAAGCACGGATGCGACCCTATATCTGATGGCCTTGCCGAAGGATATAGGCTCGGGTCCGAGCATAGGCCGCAACACCACATGAGAATGAGTCCGTCGCCACCAAATACCATTGTCGCTGCTGCTGAACAAGCCCGCCGCCGACAACGCTGAATAAGATCGCCGCCAAATGCCTCAATGATCGCCAAAAGCTTCCGTCGCCTCAGCCCCGTCAAGCCTCCACATTTGCTGGATAAGGAAGAACAGTCTCCATCGTTTGATCTCGGTCGGATGAGCGGACTTGATCCTATCTCTAATGGCTTTGCCGAAGGAGATAGCCTCGGGTCCGCCACCGATGAGATATCACTGCCGACGAAGTGCCATTGATGTCCTTTGATGCCGAGCCAGATCCAGCCACCGTTGCTTCAAAGCCGCCGCCACGAAAACTCCGCCATCCCACACTAATCGCTGTATTGAAGTGATCAGCTTCCCCTGGACATGCACAAGAAGCTGGGAAGGCAACTCAAGGCCTTGCTCAAAATTCAAGAAAACTACACTCGAAGCAGTCAAGAAGGCGCTCAAGATGCCATCACAGACGAGCTTGCTGGGTTGAAAGACTGATGACTTCGTTCAAGAGATAGGTTTGGATGATCAATTAGAGAAGAATTGCAAGCAATCCTTCGTTCGAAAACAGGTTCGCCTACACTTGTTCGGCAAAATTCCCCATTGCCGCAGCACTCGACGAGTTGCTGTGGGTTTGAAGCCAAGAACTATGATGCGGCATGTTCATTTAAAGCCTAGCCGTGTGAGCAGAAATGCAAACGGAAAAGAGGAGGGATATGGATTGGCATCGCATCACTGTTTGCTCCATGAGATTGATGCAAGTTATTCCTCCCAGCAGTGAAGTAGGAGGCTTTGGATTCCTTTAATTCACTCAAAAGCTGAAGCTAAGGGGGCTAGTTGCTGCAATTCAATAAAGAAGAGTTGCTGCCTTTATAAACGAAAAGCTATGATGTTGAAGGAAATCAGTGAGAGCCATGTCTCTGTCGTGACCGCTAAGAAGGTTTAAGGATGAAGCTGCTGTGTTGATGCAAAACATGAACAAGAAGAAAGCCACAAAGAAGTTGCTGCAACCATGAAGCAGAAGAAATGAAAGAGTGTGAAAGCTGAGATTTTTTTTGGGAAGCAAGTCTCATAGACAAAGAAAAGCAAAGACCAAAGGAATGAGCTGCAGAATATTTCAAAGAGGATGATGAAGGAGAGAAAGTTGCCATCATCTCACCATTTTCTGTGGAAGAGGTTTGATACTTGGAGAACAGAGAAGGGTTGCTGGCAAATTCTCTAATGTTGAATGTTTATGAAGAATTCAATTGTAAAATTTTGAGAAAAGTATTCCAAAAGTTATGCATAATGCTCAGTTCGAATAATGCCCTTAAGATGTTCGATGAAATGCCTACAAGAGCAAGGATTATCTTTTTTACAGAAATCAAATAGAAGCTGCCAAAAAAAAAAAGAAGAAGAAGAAGATTGTGCATGATTGTAAAATTTGGAAAAGAAAAATGTTTCAGAGGGTATGTCAAACACTCTTTTGTGTGAGATGCATATCACCTGTTCGATGTAATCAATAAGTGATGCAACTATGTTGTATCTCTTTCTATTATTCTCTTGTTGAGTTTGATAGCCCAGAATTTATGAAAGATGAGAAAATTAATTCGTAACCTGTAAAGGATAATAATGGCATGAACACATCAGACCGCCCATGAGGTGATGCTATTCTGATGGAGCAGCGCAGGGCTCCCACAAGCCCAACCCCCAACTTATGCTATCGAGCCGTTGATTTCCATAAAGGATATTATATGGGCGTGTGGTTAATCATCAGCTACGCAGTAACGTTATATGGATCTCATTTGTGTTGAAATTCACGGAGAGAGTTTGAGAAGAAAATGGACTCATGGCCCACAAAGCAAAATGATTATTATTATTTGTGAGGATCCTTTCCAACATAGAAGCCAGCCTCCAAAGTCCAAGCTATTTGGTCTAAAGTGGGCCCAATCAAATTTTGGGAATTTGACTTCAAGCTGCATGATACATAAGGTTATATTTCACAATATGAAAATTATCAAATCTCCAAATCTCGAGGCTATTGAGTACGTATCTCAAGGCAGCTGATAAGGTGATACGACTCTCAAGACGATGGTGAAATATTTATTTAGGGATAGCTGATAGAACCTAAATCCTAAAGCGGCGCAAATCTTAAGGCAACAACAAAGCATGCATTCAAGACGGCCGATGAAACACAAATTCTAAAATAACGAAGCTTATGTCCCAAGACAGACGGCAAGGATATTTAAATAAATAAATAAATAATATGTATATACATCCATGTGATGATAAATATATGTACCAAATATCTTGTCCTGCAATAAATAAAATTATTTTTATTCATTGCCTCTACTTATACTCTTTTGCCCTTAATCGGAGGTTCCCAAGACTCTGTTTGGGGTAATTAATAATAGAGGCTTGCCTCTATTAGGAATGGAAGAACCCACAATAACAAAAATAAACGATATTTGTGATTCGATATGTCTCCTGGTGTCTCTTCACAGACACGATGCCGGGCGGGTATTTTCGATCCCACATCCCTCTCTCTCTCTAGCGATCGGTGAGCTACCGTACATGCAGCCCTCATCGGCGAGAGCTACCGGCGGGCGCCGCCTCCCCTCCCTTCTCCTCTCCGATTAGGTGCCAGCTTGCTGCAATTGCCGCCTTGCCGCCGTACCAAGGCCGCTACGCTCTTCGTGGCGCTGCGCACCACCACCGAAAGCCCCCTTTGGCCTGGCCGCTCAGCAGCCGAAGCTCCACCAAGAATGCGACAAGCCGCGACGCCAAGACGCCGCCGCTCTCCTTCGGCCTTAGGGCGCCGCTTGCCGCCAAATTCTCATGATGCCTCTCCGGGGCCGCCCGGCGCTTTTGCAAGGAAGCCACGTCAGCAGCCATTCCTTCTCCAGCCACTGTCCGCCCACTTTGATTCCGCCGAGGTGCGTTGCGGCTCAACCTGCAGCCCTTATTTCAGTCCGGCGAAACGAAACAGTGAGCTTGAAACTGGAGAAACACTAATCTAATTGCATGATTTAGAGCATAATAATGGAGGGAGTAAAGATGGGGATTATGGGATTAGTATTATGATCATGTTGGATGAGTATAATGGGATGTAAAATGTTAGATGTTGATGCATAGTTGAATGTGCTAATTATGTTATTATTGAGTGAATGATTGTATAATTTTGGGGCTCTAAGATATAGGAAAGGTACTGCCGAATTTTTGTAGAAAAACTTAAGTAAATTAGAGCCGATCTAAGCTCTAAGATCTTGCTTAGCTATTGATCATGTTTAAACAAGCATGTTAGTAGTTGTATGGTAATCACCGAAGATTAGAATTTAATTTGGTTAATTATGGGCAAGATCGTATTAAAAATTTGAAGGAATACGGAGTTCATATCAGTAGAGATCATGTTTTAGTTAATTGATGGTATTATCGTGCTTTAATAGTATAGAATGAGAATGTCATAAGAATACGATTTCCGTATTCCTAAAAAAATCTGTATTTTTATTTTAAGGACAAGAGAAGGGCAAGGGCAAGGCCGCTACTATGGAAGGACCTAGCCCGCAGTAGGAATCACTCAAACTAAGGTGAGGGGACACAACTGTAAATCTTCACAATTTATTGTATTTTGATCGTATTGATCTTTGGAGATTTCATGTTATAAAATCGTTATGATGTTTATGAAATGCTTTTCAGTTTTCAAGCATGATTGCCGATTTATTCGGAGTTTGTATTTATGTTTATGAAGAGCATGTGAAAACATTTCACATTTTTAGAAATTGACATGATAAACATATTAGTGTATTGCATCATACTTGAATACATGCCTGCGCCAGACGTGGCTCTACGATAGAGCCAGAGAGTACGATACTAGGTAGGGAAGGGGTGGTTTTATAAAATTATGTTTTTACTAGTCCAACTATCTGTTTTCAAACCCTTCTGATTTCAAGAAAATAAAACCCCCTTCCCGTACTCTTCGAGTGCTTAGTATACGTATATACTCTTATAGCTCACGGTCGATGAGTTGATTCGACCGGAGAGATATTGAGTGTTGGTTTATTCCACTCTGGTGCCGCTGTATGAAAGTAGAAGTGTATATGACACTAATATGATTGAAGACGAGGAGTGGATTCCATAGCTTGCCACCTTCACGGTCCTACCGGGAGGCTATTGGCTTCGAGTGGATCAGCCAGGCCATATGTGGAATTCATCTCCAGCAGACGAGGATTGCTTCCATAGCTTGTCACCTCCACGGTGCTACCGGGAGGCTACTGGCTTAATAGGTCACCCAAGACATATGTGGAAGTCGTCTCCCGTACTGATGATTAAAAATTTAAGAAATGCTTACGTGCATATTATTTGATTTATTTGGATATTGCCACGAATCATATTTATGTTCAGCATGCTGTCTTCCATGTTTTTAAATATCGTTCAGTCTTTGTATTTCATTTTTCTGTATTTTATTTCCAAAATTGAAGGCGTACAGGTATGTTTGACCTGACAGTAGTGTTAGTACCTCTCCTGTAGCTCACCATGTTGTTTTATGATCCTTGCAGGTAGTAAGCAGGGTCATGGCTCTGCTTAGAGTGGGAGTTGGGGTTGGATTCTCTTAGTTGGCTCTGATCACCTGGCCCATGTTGTTTATCCTATTTCATGATGTTTTATTTGAGAAGTATGTTAACTCCTATCTAGTCTTGTGTGAGACTTTGAGACAGTATGGTTTGTAATAGTATTGTACTTGATTTTATATTTCCTTAATATTAGTTTGATTATGAGTAATTAGTGGTTTTATACAGCCTTAGGCCGGGGTTCACTCACTGACCTGGCTGGTGTGACACCTGGGTCCTAGAAAGGATTAGGGTGTTACATTTAGTTAGCAAGGACCTTCGTAATGATCTTAATGGAGTTGTTTTCCAGACTTATCGGGCGGAAGTCCGCGATTAAGGTCGACTCATTCTTCTGGTTTTCATTAATCAGGTCCTGCTACTTTGTAAACTTTGTTCCTTTCATCATAATGAATCTTGGATTTTGTATTCTTCATGAAATTCTAGTAAGATTCTCTCCCGTGATGGAGATCCGTGGTTTTCTCCTCATTTTGAAGGTTTTCACGTTAAACTTGGTTCTCTTTTTCTTTGTTCAATTCTTTTAGTCTCATCTCTCTCAAGTTCATCCCTAAATCCACAAATAAATTCAATTGTTATCCAAGATTAGGTTTTCTCCCGAAATTGCATCAACATATGACAATCTATGGCTAATTTTTAGATAAGTCAAAATTTTATTGATGTGATCATATATATTCCATGAAAAAGATTAGCATTTGTGTTACTCCTAGCTAACCGTTGGGAATAGCGGAGGCGCATCTTTATCTCAATTAACAAAAATATTGTTTTTTTATTATTTCCTCACTTGGTTTACCAAAAAAAAATTGGTTCACTCTAATATCTCAAAATTTGATTATATTTGATAAAATTATCATAATTAATTTTATAAATTATTTTTTCTAATGTTTACAAAATGATTGACAAGTATAATGAAATAAATATCAACTTGCTTGTTGTAAACATAGAGGTCATGATTTATCACACAAAACATTGTCCCATCTTGCACACAAATTGTGTTAAAAATGTGACCCGATGGCATGATCATCTCTACAATTTAAAGTATTAAAATTAAATTATTCCTATTAACTTGTTTTAAATTGGAACACAATTCTAATGTGCAACTTTTATTAATTAAGAAAACTTAGAAAAAACCCAATAATATAGAGTTGGAGAAGTTGTGGTACACTAATAAACAAAAAAAAAAGATATTTCTTCAATTTAAAACCTTTAAAATAAATTTTCACACCTCATGCATCTTGTGAATACATGCATGCAAGCATGACGTAAGTGATGACAATATGTGAGCTCATGGTTGATTGAGATACACGCATGCACAATTTCGACTTGGTTTTCAACAATTTTTATATTTAGAAGTTTAGACTTTACGTTCTTTTTCCATTCTTTTCATGAAAATCATCATATGTCTATATATCTTTATTTCGCAATATATTATTTAGATTTTAATATAGAACACAATTTTACATGAATATATATGGTTAATGTAAAGATCTGTTTTCGCGGGGATCCAAGTAGAATTGATCAATGAGAGAGACTGATCAGAAAAGATAAAAAAAATTTAAGAGATTTTCCATTGAGATGTCGGTCATGGTGATCTTTTCTTCTTCTTTTGGTCCACATGATCGAGGTCACCTCCAGAAATCAGTCTTCACGAATCGAACATCACTCTGAAAAGGAAAAGAACCATAGGAGAGAAGAGATCTGAGTGCTCGTGCTCGGAGGAGCGACATGCGATTAAGTCGAAGAGAGAGAAAGAGAGAGAATTCAGAGAAATATACCATAATTTAGAATGGGTTAATTTCAAAGTCGGTATCTGTGCCTTCTTTGTGGACTGATGACCTCCTTTTATACCCTTATGAGCTTTATCTGGCAGCTCTTAGCACCCTTAGGAGTTTATCATCTACCGATGGATGGCCAGACATTTAGACTTCTATCTCAACAGTTTCGATCATGTCACATGTCTATATATGGTTATTTTTACCCCATAACATATATGTTCATCTTTTTTACAAGTTTAAGTTGTCCATGATAACCTAACATTATGTTTTGAAATGAAAACTCATTGAAATATTGAAGCTAAAACAATGAGCACTAAATAATAGAAAAAAAAAAGAGAACTTTTTTCCTAAATTAAATTTGAGGACAAATTCAAACCTTAGGTGATACCTAATAATCTAGTAAGCAGCAGCCCACAATTTCCATGTTCATCTCCTTTTCTTATAAAGTTAGTAACTTAGACGAGATATAGAAAAAGAACTAGTCTCATTTGATCAATGAATTTGGTTGGTTCGGGGTCACATGTTTCCTTTATTAATACAAGGTAAGTGAGTGGCAAGTGACAAAGTCTATATCTCCAATACAATGAATCGATCTGTTTGAACTTTCCCTACATATATCTTTCCGTTTTCAAAGTCTAATCCTAACTGTGGTCAATTTACAACGTTTACACGTAATAGTGTTATTCTTAGAGAGAAGTGTGAGAGTAGCTCACCCACTCGAAATGCCATTCATCCATCTTTGCACCTAATTCACTGTTACCTATCTAAATATCTCATTTAATTTATATATATATATGCAAATTTTTTTCCTAATATTATTTGAAGCTTATTCTTCCACTTTAGCACTCATCCACTCCTTTTCCAACAGAAGGTTCCGTTTTCCCATGAAACATCCACTTCTTGAATTATTTATTTAGTAATACATAACAAATTAACTAATATCCTAAAAATTATATATTTCTATATATACGGACATAATACTATACGGCCGACCTTATCACTGTACGAATACAGTCACCTCCATTTGACCCATTTGCACAGTATTTTGAGGACATCCAACCATATGGATGGAAAGAACATCGAAAAATAAGCTAGTATGTCGATTTTCATATAATTTGAAAACTTACAGGGTCTTCATCTTAACGGGTGAAATTCTGAACAGATATGATTTCTATAAATTTTCACCCGTTAAGATGAGGACCCTACAAGTTCCCAAATTATATGAAAATTGACATGCTAGCTTATTTTTCGATGTTCTTTCCATCCATACGGTTGGAAATCCTTAAAACATGCTCCAAGGGCTAAAATAGAAGGCGAACTTACCAAAGCAGTAATCCGACCGGCCTTATTGTATCATGCCCATATCTATTGATATGGTCAAATCCCACAGCATAAGTGTCAGCACATCTATGCCCCTGTAAAGGTGGCCCGGATCCCAAAAGCAGCCATACCCCACCCCGCGGCAAAGTAAGGTCACTATCACCTCATGGGCATAAAGGAGGTCCGCACATAAAAGATTATGAGGATGGATAAGACGGCCGAGGGTGATGGGACAGGGACAATAGCATGAGGCACGTAAGGAGAACAAATTAAAAGGAGGAGATCTCGATAAAAGGAGGGTAAGCACATCTTGAGTAAGGACTCTCCATTCTCCAATCTACCTTCTTTTCTAGTGAATCACCTGCTAATTTAATCGTCGGAGTGGGATTAGGGCAAAAAGGCTCATCCTTCTTCACTATTGTGTTTGTGTCCTTTATTTTCAAGTGGGAGTTTCAGAAACCAACACCTCTAACTTCTCAATAGTCGGTAGTTTCACCTCGTAGCTCCCCTTTAACCTCATCGGCAACACAACATTCATCTGTTGGCCTTGATGGGAGGTGATCCTGAAGGAAGCCGTTTTCTGCGTTAATATATGTATATATAAATAGTATTTGGCCGGCCGGCCCATACTATCAAACTGCATATGGGGCGGGCTTTATTGGTGTATATAAATAGGGGTGGGTTTTGGGTGTTAGTATGAGCCAGCCGCAAGTATAGCCGGCCGGATGCTAACATGCATATATATTATATATATATTAAGAATAATTATCCAATATAAAGGTTAATGGCATTGAAAAGTTACACACTCTATTGACAATAGTCCACGAACAAAACGTGGCTTTTCTCATTGATACTTCTATGAAACAACAAGACACTCTGATGCCGGCTTTCTAGAAAAGTCTTTCTTCTATTCCAAGCATCCACGCGGCAACTACTAGACTTCCAAACACATCTACACTCTTTCATCCACCGTCCACTCTCCCCCACACCCGTCTTATCCTTAACCTTCACCCCCAAAACCACTACCAATAATTAAAAACTCAATACATGATTACTTTGTCGTTATCTGCTAGATCAGGTTAACTACAATGAACCCCGGAATAAACTCTATTAAGCTCAGTAGCTAAAGTCGGCACCGTGGGCTTTGACCATAGAATAAGTCTCCAAGTTATCTATCCCTCTTCTTGGTCAACCCTCACAAGCCTCGTGTTGACCCGCACCGCTTATCCTGTTCCACCGCCTTGCCAGTTGCCTCGTGTACTGCCACGCAGCTTCCTACCCATCTATACCTCTTTGTCTATATATATATATGAACACAAGATCTTCATCCATTCCAACCACACTCCCACTTCTCTTCAACAACTGCTCACTCGATTCCCACCGTTCGATCTTTTCAGAAGCTCCAATGGCCGTAGATGCTCTGACAACCACGCCGACTCCGACTCCTCCGCCGGCACAAGTTACCACCGAGAGCGGCGAGAGCTGGGCGAAGCGCAAGCGTTCCAAACGTCACCACCGGTACTTCGACCACCCCCCGAGTGAAGAGGAATACCTGGCTCTTTGCCTGGTCATGCTAGCCAGAGGTGGATCCGGTCACCTCCCGGTGATCCGCTCATCAGTCTCACCGCCACCGCCGGCGCTGCCGCCGTTGTTTCCGGCCACGCAGAACTCTTACAAGTGCTCGGTTTGTGACAAGGCGTTCTCTTCTTATCAAGCGCTTGGTGGGCATAAAGCGAGCCACCGGAAACCGGTGGAGGAGGCTTCGGCGGCGGCTGGGGTGGCGCCGGCGAGCTCGGCGACGTCGGGGGTGTCCGGCGGGGGGAGAGTTCACAAGTGTGGTATATGCGCGAAGGTTTTCAATTCGGGGCAGGCGTTGGGAGGGCACAAGAGGTGCCACTACGATGGGACGCCGGGGAGCGCGAGCGGCAGCGGCGCTTCGGCGTCGGAGGGGACGACGACGACGAGCTCGGTGTTCCGAGGGTTCGACCTGAACTTGCCTGCGGTGCCGGAGCTGGCAAGGTGCTTGGCTGGGGGGGAGGACGAGGACGAGGTCCAAAGCCCGCTGCCGTTGAAGAAGCCAAGGTTGTTGGTGGCTTGAAGACGATGATGACGTGTCTCGTTTGGTGGTGACTTCGGCGTTTGCCTCGCCGACTTTGAAGTTGTTTTTAATTTTTTTGTATTGTTTTATTTTTTTAAATTTTGTATAGATGGACTGGTAGATTTGAAGTTAATTTTTGTCAAATTTCAGAAATTTAATTAATTCATTTTAAAAAAAAAAAAATTGTGTTGAGTGTGGTATGAATACATTGGATAGTGAAGTGGATTTTGAGATAATTTGGGAATTCTTTTTATGTAAATTTTAAAAATAAAATGATTAATGGCTGAAATCATATGAATTATTTAGAGTTGATTTTTTGAAATTTCCAAGTTAATTAAGATTTAATTAATATGGAGAATTTGTAAAGATAAATAAAAGTGAAAAAAATTAGTCTCAAGGAATAAATAATAACAGAGTGTGCTTGTCTTGATGATGCCATATGGCAAATTGATGCTAATGTTTGAGTTTGATCAAACATTGACCAAGTATTTAAGAGTTTTTCTTTTCATCAATTGGCATAACACTAACATAAATTAATTGTTGGTTCAAATGTATATAATTGCTCTACTTGCACATTTAAAAACAAGATAGAGAAGGGCCCCTTGAGGGTGAAATAAAAGCCTAATATAATTATAAAAAAAAACTATTTTTTAAACAAAAAATGCTCTCCAAAAATATGATGTTTTAAATAATTTTATGGAATTGATCTCTCAAATTGATAATTTTATTTATTTTTATTTTTTCAATCGCTTAAAAAAATAGACCAAATAAGATAATGGAAGAAAAAGCATAAAAAGTTCCTTGTGAAGATTTTTTATTTTTTATTTTTTTAAAATTAATAAATGAACCACATTTATTAAAAATAAGAGTTGTACATAATACAAAAAAGTGATATTTTAGTAGATCACTATTGTGCAGGTGTGATTGCCTTGTTACATTATCACTTCATTTATTTTTGAGTGTCATCAAACTCTTCCCCAAGTTGAGTGTTTTAGAGAACATTTCCGTGTGAATATCAAGACTTCTTGTAATAATAAACTCTATAGTGATTAGCTTCGATCTTTTCATGTATTAGTTAAATTAAACCAAAAGATTGTTAGAGTGAACATATTTTCTTTTACCTCTACTTTTCTCCGTCCAAACTCACATATTCTTAAGACAAAGAGATAAAGTCTAGTCTATAGTCTTTTTGATAGAATCTTCTTGCTAAAAGGAACTCCAATACTTCTCTCTTTTCCAAGTCATGCATTTATAATGTGACATAGACTCAACTACATTACTAATTTCTTGCTTGACTTCTAACCATCTCATTAAAGATTTCAATAGGTGGCCTAGTTAGGTTGAGAAGAATTAGACTGATTTATTCAAAATTCAGATTTTTATTTCCTCATTTGTCACACAATTGATCTTAACATAAAGGGAGAAGACCTCGAAGGAAAGGGGGTAAACTGATTCTAAACAATAGGATTGGATTTTCTCTGTCTTCGACTTCCTCTTCTCCTCTCCTCCCGGCGAACTCCCGGCTAACTTGACCGTCAGTGCGGGTTTAGGCATCTAGGCCCTCCCCCTTTTTATCGGCATATGTTCTTGTTCCTTTTCAGGTGGAATCTTCGAAATGAAACCTTCGACATCATCTCCAACCTAAAAAGATTTTATCTGTTGGCCTAAACAGGGGATGACTTCGATGACCCAAACCGGTTTTTTAGCTAACATAGAGAATTGAAAATTTTAAGTTGTTTCTTTTATACCTTTAGGGTCCGTTTGATACGTGAAAGAGAACAGCACAAGAGTACAAAGACAAAGATGTGTTTGCCAAGGACAACACAACCGGTTTCAGATCGCTCTTTGTTTGATATTCAATGGACATCACAAAACTTTTTGTGTTGTTCTCCGTTTGTTTTGCACAAGTACTGGACAAAATACTATAAAATTACTATAATACACTTGTGCTTTCTTATGTTGTTTTGTAGTAAATTTTTTTAGAGTTTTAATATAAGTTGGGGGTAAAATTGTTTTTAACATGAGGCCATTGTTGTAATTTTAATATAAGTTGGGGGCAATGTTGTAATTTTTAATATAGATTGGGAGCAATATTGTTCTTAAGTTGGGGGCATTGTTGTAATTTTGATATAAGTTGAGGGCAAAATTGTCTTTAACTTGAGGGCAATATTGTAATTTTTAATATAAATTAGGAGCAATATTTTTCTTAAGTTGGGGGCATTGTTGTTAATTTAATACAAGTTGGGGCAAAAATTGTCTTTAACTTGAGGGCAATATTGTAATTTTTTAATATAAATTAGGAGCAATATTGTTCTTAAGTTGGGGGATTATTGTAATTTTAAAATGTTAAGGGCAAAATTATCTTTAAGTTGGGGGCATTATTGTAATTTTAATATAAGTTGGGCAAAAATGTCTTTAAGTTAGGGGTATTGTTGTAAATTTTAATATAAGTTGGGGGCAAATTTGTCTTTAAGTTGGGGGTATTGTTATAATTTTTAATTTAACTAAGGGGCAAATTTGTCTTTAAGTTGTGTTGTCCCTCACTTAAAAAGTTGTACCATATATTTTGAGGGACAAAATTTTCAGCCCACTCATGGTTGTGACTCAACCACCTTCTCACAGACTAAAGATCCATTCAGAATCAAACAACGCATGTGCTAAACTTTGTCGCTGATGTCCCTCATTTTTTTTGCGTATCAAACGGACCCTTAAAGTGCTTTTTTTAAGAAATACCTGCCCAACATTATCACATAAATACAAATAATTGATAATCGACTAAAAGTGTTTAACTTCTTAAAATAAGTGCTTCTATCCTGGAAAAAAGCCAAACCAAACTGAACCATGGACATTAGATAAAGTACAGAGTTAATAAGGTAATTAACTCAAATAATATTATTCATTCATTCTATAAGTTAATTGAGATTAGAAACCAGTGCCCTCATTCTATACCTAACTTAAATCTTCATGGGCGGGCTTGGAAGTGATTTGCTAACTTTATGGGCCAATTGGGCTTTATATTGAGATGAAACCCAACTACCAACGAAAAAAAGCTGACCCCGAGTAGGGATGGCAACCCCCGACCCGATCCGCCCCGAATGGGACGGTTTTTTTTGTTGGAGAGCGGGGCACGGGGCGGGGCGGACCGGGGATTTTTTATGAGAAGGGCGGGGTGGGGCTGGTTTGGTAAACACCCATTTTAAATCCGCCCCGCCCCGCCCCGCTAAAAAAATTACAAATATACTCTCTCTCTCTCTCCCTATATATATATATATATATATATAATATATATTACATAGCCTAGGGTTTACAAACATACCATATATATATATATATATTTATTTATTTATAATATATATATTATATTATATAGCGGGCTGGGCGCAAGGTGTATGTGTTCAAAGCAAGTTGTGGTAAAGGCACGCCCAGCCTCGCCCCCATTGCCATCCCTAACCCCGAGAATCGTAAAGAAAGGGTCGGACTAACTTAATGATGACTAGGACCATCAAACGAATAAGTTATTCATAAGAAACTCAAGTTCGGCTCAATAAAAACTAGCTCGGCTATAATTTTTTTTATTGAATTTATAACATATTGACTTGAAAGCTTCAAATTATATATATATATATATGTAACGCCCCGACCCGGATCCCGGACTCCTGCATCGTTCATTGCATCACTGCATCTGAAAGTGGAGACGGGCCCCACTCGAATACAAGGCCTAAATGATACATGAGCAGATAACCAAAATGTCCAACAAAATATTATTTCAGAGTCGTTTTACAGCGGAACTTTACTCTTAGTAAAACAAATATGGGCCCTGCAAGGGTCCTAAAAAAAAATAAGGTCTCATGTAAAGAAGGCCGAAGTCCTCGAACCTCTACGCGCAGCTCTTGCTTGTATTCGCCTAAACTCTAAAACCTGAAAAGAGAAAAAAGACAAGTGGGATGAGCTTTCGAAAGGAAAGCTCAAAGATCTCCCAAGGAATGCCAAGAGGTCATGAGCACATTCATAAAATAGTGATCCACACACACACAGAATATAATAAGAAGAGACCAAACTCAAACATAAGGAGATCACTATCACCAAGCACAAAGCTTAAAGCACGAAGTCAAATCAAACTTGTCATCTCCTCAGTACCATCGACCTAAGCCGATCTTATATCTTATAAACTAAACCTTCGAGTTCCGTGGAGCTCCCCACATGTACGCATACCCGCCAAATGTGATCGTCCCCAATCGACGGGTGGCGTCCCAGAGTGTCCCCTACCACAACTTATCACAATCAAGACCGAAAGGAGAATCTTCAACAAAAGAAATGCCGACACCTCAACCCTGGACGGAGATGTGCTCATCGTTTCCACCACGCGTCGATCAACAGGAAGGCGTAATCAGCATACACACACATGTCCAACAAAAGCTTATACACCAATATGCATACACTACCACGGAGCTCAATAAAGAAAGAATCTCGAACACGTGTATGCAATCCAAAACATAACGATATCAAAACCAATAATCAATGAAGAATCAATAGTATCGAGAACAACAAAGAATAGAAGCATAAAATCAAGAAATCCCAAAACTGGGTGTGTACTAGGCAGGTGCACTTACCAGAAAACAACAATCAAATGAGGCAACGAAGCAAAGGTACTTACAAGAATGTATACGGCGTAAGCAAAATCAAGAACACTCCGAAGAGTGGGGTAGTAGGCAGAAGTACTTACAAAGAAACATGCAATATCAAGGTCAAGAAAAATCATCAAAGAGTAAAGGTACTAGGCCGAAGTACTTACATCACTTGGTAAACCGAATCGACCGATCCGTGTCACTCCTGACGTGGCTTAGTGCTCTACGTCCAAATCTGATAATAATAACCCTGACTTAGTATCAAAACAAAGTGGTCTATTTATGTTAATAACCCTAATGCAGAATTTCTGAAACTGTTGCGCAGTCCCAAAGAAATGGTCATAACTTTTGATCCAGGAACCCGAATAAGTTGATCTAAGTCTCGTTGGAAAGGTCTCTTTCCTATCTTTCCATCGGTGTATTGTAAGTAACTAACGGTTAACTACAGGTTGCCCAGTTGTCCCTCGAAGTGAACAGCCAGTCTGCAGACCCATAAACTCGTCTCAACTTTATTAACCCGATCCATTAATTACATGACTTGATCAAACCGGTTGGCACAATCCTGTTTCATCTGAATCAAATCTCTTATGTGTTTAAACCTAACCAGTCAATCTTGCTGAAGCCAATTCTTATTATTTGTATGGGTCCATTTTATTTGTTCAATCTACCCCATCTCAAATTAGTCAAACCCAATCTAATTACCAACTTGACTAGCCCCAACCATCTTAGCCTCTAAATTATTTCCCTTATACCTGACCAAATCAGTTGGGTTATGCAAAAAAAACAAACCCAACCCATTATAGGTTGATTAGACTTAACTCACGAACTATAGTGATTAAACCTAACAACTCGGCTTGGCCCAAAGCTAAAATATTTATTGAATTCCTGTCTAAAACCGGTTATCTTTATCCATACATCCATAACTTATTAAATAATTTAATCAAATCCTAACTAACTTTAACTGATTATTGTGACTCTCTCTCTCTCTCTAAAACAATGAGTCTCTTCCTCTCTCTTCACCATACTCTACTATCCAAACCCTCTGAACAACCACAAACCTTTGCCTCCTTTGCATGATCAACCATGGACCATATTAGCAACTTAGTTTATAACATGATCAATAAAACCTCTCTCCTTTTCTATACCCATCACCAGAATCCTCACAAGTTCCATCACACGCCTGATTTAATTAACCTTAACCTCCAAGAAGCTAAACTAAGCTAACAACACAACCTCTTCCATGATTTCAGATCTTTGCTTATATACAGCTATGACCAACACAAGTTCTCACCTGTATACCCATTGAACCCTATGAATATTCCAACTAAGCTAATGCAGGTCCTATTATCATATGTAACCAAAATAAAGAAAACAGGAGCTTACCCGAACTCCAACGGAGGCTCGGGATGGTGCTGCAGCGGCGGCGCTTTCCTCCACCAAAGCTTCACCAAGGCCCGCCCCGTCCTCAAGCGTTCAGGTACAGAGAGTTCAGAGATGTTCACCTTTCTCAGAACCTCCCGGCAGCCTTCGGTGGTCTCCCGGCGTGATCACAGTCCCTCCCGGCACGGAGGAAGCTCCTGCAGTCGCGGCGTCGCCCGGTTCTCTTCACGGTGACGAAGATGGCTATTGCTAAGGTTCCCAGGGCTTGCGTCCTTTTATAGGGGCTTGCCGTAGTAGCTGGGCGAGATTGTAATCCCGGTGATCGCGGCCGGAATCCGCGCTTGCCATCGCCGGTGATTGCGAGATCAACGGCGGAGTGATCCCGGCTGGGGACAGTGATACGATTCTCACTCATGCAATGGTCGTGCCATTTTGCTCTTATCCCCCTGATTTTTCTCCAGGTTACAAGTAGGCCCCTGTCCTGAGAGAGAAACAATTTATCTTCGGGTCCTCCTTCTTTCTAAAATTTCATGCCGGCCCTTGTATGTGAGAGGAGTGCAATTACTTTCAAGTCCTCAAACTTCCTGATTTTACTAATAAGTCCCTGTCAGCCTCAAGAATCAGTTTTCCTCCTTGCTTTTTAATTAAACCCTAATGATTTCCAACTTAGAATATTCCCGAATTAAATCAATCAAGCATTCTCTTCCCAATTAGTATCATCTTGGAGAATTCCTAATTTAATTTAAATCAATCACCAAATACATTATTATTATTATTATTATTATTATTATTATTTATCTCATCCCCATCCATTGCATGACTTTTCACGCGTTTGATGGCAGAGAAGATTAGGTTAACGAGGTCTCTCTATATCATACTATCTATACAAATCCATTCATATTTATACATATTTAAATATATATTTATTGAACATCTCCATGCATCATCCACGTGAGTTGCTTTATAAATATATCTTATCAACAATCTCTATTTTTATCCATGTACATATTATATCCATCCCCATCTTTCTTTTCATTTGAATTCAAACAATTTATCTCATCATAAATTAATTATATCCCTATCTTCATCATGAATATATATATTTAAATATATAAATTACCCAACCCTCAAACCTTATCTGAATCATGAGTACAAATCCATCTAATCACATGTCCCCATCATCATTGATATATATATATATATATATATATCGAATTTTATTTTAATCCTCATATTAATTCAATTTCAAGGGATATCATTAATTAACCCTAAATAATATTGAGAATAATTCGAATAAAATCCTTGCATGAAGGTCTTTCACTTCAATGAGGATACAATTTCATCTAAGTCCTCGGCTTTTCTGAAATTACCAAAATGTCATCCTTGATGGCTCTCATCAACACTAATTAAGACATTATCGAATTTAATCGCTCTTTTCACATAAAACCACTTAATAAGTAGGAACTTTTGTTCCAAATAAATACTCAATTCGATCCAACTTTGGGGACTTTCTCTCCTTAACCAAAGATTTTAAAAAAAAAAATTTAACCCCTAAAATCATCGGGTTTTACAATATATATATATATATATATATATATATATATATATAGTGAGGCCAGCTGCATTTGCGGGGCCGTCCACTCTAACACTCATCCATTCGGCTTGGGTTTTGGGTGTTAGAGTGGGCCGGCCGCGCTGTCTGCCTCACTCTAACACAACTGTGTGTGTGTGTATATATATATATATATATATATATATATATATATATATAATCATGATAACATCAGGTCGGCTGTAATATTGTGCATTTCTGGTCATTTCTCATTTGGCTCAAGATGTTTGAAGGATTTAATCGGATGGATGAGAAGATCATCGAAAATAAATTTAAGATGTCCATTTTCATACAATTTGGTAACTGTTTGGTCCTCCTACTTAATGATTATTATTTATAGAAATCTGAACGGTCCAGAATTTCAACCGTTAAGTGGGAGGACAAAATGGTAACCAAATTGTATAAAAATGGACATGTTATCTTATTTTTTGATGATCTTCTCATCCGTATAGTTGAAAATCTTTCAAACATATTTCAGGGGGCCAAATGAGAGGCGACCGGGAATGCACAGTGAGGCCAGCCGATATATATATATATATATATATATATATATATATATATATATATAAGAATGTTAGAGTGAGGTCATCCGCATTTGCGGCCGGTCCACTCTAACACTCATCCGGCTTGGGTTTTGGGTGTTAGAGTGGACCGGGCGCGCTGTCTGCGCGGCCGGCCTCACTCTAACACAACTGTGTGTGTGTCTATATATATATATATATATATATAGTGATGATCTTTGTCTTGTGCCGAATGGAAATTAGTTCATTTCCTGGCCGTCAACCATTTGGGCCCCCTCGAGTATTTTTTTTTATATGGATGGGAAGATCTCATTTAAAATAAAGTTTATCCTCGTCGATTTTCATACAATTTGGTAACCTGCTTGAATTCTCCCACTTAACGGTTGAAATTCTGGACCGTTCAGATTCCTATAAGTTTTGATCCGTTAAGATGAAGACCCTACAAGTTCCCAAATTGTATGAAAATTGACAGACTAACTTATTTTTCGATAATCTTTTCATCCGTACTGTTGGAAATTGTTCAAATATACTCCAGGGGCCAAAATGAGCAGGCGACCGGAAATATATAATTTCCCGCCGGTCGCACAGCATCACTGCTATATATATATATATAATCATGATAACATCAGGTCGGCTGTAATATTGTGCATTTCTGGTCGTTTCTCATTTGGCCCCTGAAGCATGTTTGAAGGATTTCCAACCGTACGGATGAGAAGATCATCGAAAAATAAGCTAGCATGTCCACTTTCATACAATTTGGTAACCGTTTGGTCCTCCTACTTAATGATTATTATTTATAGAAATCTGAACGGTCCAGAATTTCAACCGTTAAGTGGGAGGACAAAACGGTAACCAAATTGTATAAAAATGGACATGTTATCTTATTTTTTGATGATCTTCTCATCCGTACAGTTGAAAATCTTTCAAACATACTCCAGGGGGCCAAATGAGAGGCGACCGGGAATGCACAGTGCATCCAACCGGCCTAATGTTATGAGCGCTCTATATATATAATTTTTAAAAAATTATAAAATATAAATTTTATTTATTAAAAATTTATATAATTTATAATTTTTTTTATATATAGAAGTAGTGAAAATATCAACTTAGCTTAATTTGAGCTTGAAATTAAGTTGATTTAATTTTAATTTCAAATTAAATCAAACAAAACTTAATTTAATCAATTTTAGGCCAAGCTTGAGTTCAGCCCAGCCCGATCAAACTAGGCCCATTTACAGTCGTAGTTCACGACTACCAAATTGGTTTAAGATAATTTACCTCCTATTATATCGATAATTATGCTAATATAATATTTAATATACATAATTAAAAAAGAAAGGCATTCAATGCATGCAAATCTATTATTTTTCTATGTTTTTATTGAATAGTCAATGGTGAAACCCTGTCTCATTTTGTGGATTTTGAAAAATAAAATAAAATAAATAAACAAATAAACATTAAAAGGGCCATGTGGGTTGCCCAAAATAAACAGTCCGGCCCATGCATCTATGCGGCACCAGCCGAGGAGGTTTGTCACTTAACCAAATCAGGGAACACAAATCTCAATCTAATGCTCTTCTCACATGCTGTTTAATTTTTATGCTTAATCTTTCATTTCAATATTAAAAAACTATTACTCATATATCAAAAAAAAAATTAATCACTTTAAAGTTAAAATAATCTTTATCATACCAAACCAGTTGGGACTCTGAATACAATCTGAGTTATTGTTTTTAATAACTCATGTTTTTATAGCAAACACAATCCTTTGTTACTTATTATTAATATCGACATTATTTATTAATTTAAAATCTCAAAAATATGGGAACTACTCCAAATATATATTTTTAAAAAGTATATTAAAATGAGTTGATTTATTGTTGGATACAACTCCTATTTGTCAAAAGAACAAAACAGGTGGCATGATACAAAATTTGGTGAAGTGGAGTTTAGAATTCTCCAGAGAAACGCATGGATGGATAGAAGAGTGTGAAGAGGTCTTTGAGAATGACATGTTGGGAGCAAAAAAAGGATCGGAGGCACCGATGACTCAGCCAGAATAACAACACCAAATATTTTTATTTTTTTTATCCGACTAAGCATGACATAATAGATCTTTTAGATTAATAAATGAAACATGATTTATCCATCTTTATAAAAAAAGAAGAGATGATTTATCCACTTCAATAATTGTTTATGTGATAATAAAATAAGTCTCAAAAGCCTTTTGAAATAGAGAAAAATAACATTTTTTTTATATATAAACATGGCTTTCATAAATATGTCACTCTCTATACAACTATATACATAGTAGTAGTACGTAGTAGTAATATGTATGTTTATAAATATGTTCATTCTATTTTTCCAATTTTTTCTATCTTGCAGCAAACAAGACTTATAAGTTATAATTCATATATATAACAATTTTTTTTATTAATTAGATGCAAGTAATCTTCTAAATATATATATATATATATATATATATATATATATATATATAGTAGCAATATGTATGTTTATTTGAAATTAGGAAGGAGAGAAGAATAAGATGACATCTAAACATGCATGCACCTTGTCATCTTTCTTGGCTCTTTCTCTTTGGCTTGTTTATACTAAGATGTGCTCTTTCTTTTTAAGTTTCATGGGACCCTAAAACTTATTGGTAGACATGGATCTCCCCTAGATTTTTTATATCCAAGCTAACTATATCATAAAGAATGCTTCCAAGATCTCTTTCTCTTTCTCTCCCTCAAAACAAAAGAGCCTCCAAAAAACCAAAAGGATAGTGCTAAAAGGAATTCAAGTGTGGATCTTGGACTGTTATATAGTCCCCATTTGTATGGTTCTTGTTCCATTGTCTCCCATGATGCCATGTCCCCCATTATTTCATCTTTCCTCTATTAATAAACTAAAGCAAACCAATCCATAAAACTAAGAGTTTCACCCCTTGATTTGAGGGAGTATTGGTCTTGATTTAGGGAAGACAATTAGTGGAAGGAAGCACCAAGCATTGGTTTCATGCAATATAGAAGTTGATGCTTATGCCTTGGTGCAAAACTAAAGGAACAAACCTTTTTCCTTCTTTTTATCCACAAGTTAGGTCTATCTCTCATACAAGGTCTCTTTTAGTGTGTTGTGATGCAAGAGAATGCACTCTTGAATATGCCTTTTTCCAAAGTCTTCATGTTTGATTCAGTGATGGAGAGTGGGACAAATGGTTCACTCATATATATAATTAATGAAGCATAGTACAATTAAGGATTAATAAAAAACAAACTGACTTGATTTACATATATAGTAACAAAATGGCGGTTCGAGCATATTCAAGATAGTGTTGATCACAAGATGCAAAGTCAGCATCACATGCATCGGTTAGTCTCGTATCAGGGTAGCGAAAGGAGGTCGGCGATTATATATAGTGGTATATACGTCGATAAACAAAGATTAAGAAAATTAAAAACTAGAAACATTTATGGAGAGGTTTAAGTTGTAATCTAAATTTAGATTTTACCAAGCATATATTCAAGTCATGTCTAGTAAACAAATGTTACCATATGGTGCTTAGTGTGGTTGAGACTAAAAAATAAACCTCCTTGTGTGAACTACAAATAAAGTGGTAATTAAAGGTGTATCACCAAAAGAACATCTTATTTTAAATAATGAGACATGTAGATCAACTTTTTATTTTTATAATGAAAATTTTTATATTAGGGTTAGGGTTTAGAAAAGGGTAACATCATATTTTATCAAGAATAGGTGGTGGTCGGCCACCATTAATCTTAAATATGTCTTGAATTTAATTACACAAGTAAAATTAACGAAATATGTCAATAGTGTTTTTTCTTTTTATAAAACCGACCAATAATTTTATATATGTGTATATATAAACCGATATCTCAATAAATTTGAAGAATGACTCACTATCTAAACTTTTCGGCGAAAAATCATCCTAAACTTGAATGAAAGAACACTTGATCTAGGCAAGTACATACTTTTTCTCCTTTGTGTGTTTGCTTTGATTAAAAGTTATGGAAAGAATCTAATCTTAAGAAAATTGGCCACATGATAAGGCCTTTCCTCTTGCAATAAATAGATTAGTCACATTGCATGTGATTAGAGTCCCTTTATAGTAGTTAATCTTCACATCACCTCTTCAAGCAAACCCCTTATGATGATAGACATTTTCAAAGCCTTTCATTGAACAATTAATGGAGGCCTTGGGACTTAAAAAAATGGACCCAAACCAGTTTGGATCCATTGTGGACTCAACCATTTGGACCATGGTCACAATGGTCAATGACACAGCTAATATATATGCACAAGTAGTCCCACATTTCATTGTGGTCCAACTACAAACATCAAATTCTAGTCATGATTGATTGCCACAAATCAATATCTAAGTCGGAAATTAATATTTGATTAAACAAACATCAAAGCTCTAATCATTAAAAAAGCAGTTTTTTAGTATATACTAAAAAAGATCATTACCATGTACTATTTTTGATATCTAATGAATAAATGTGGTTCATTCATTTTTTTTAATGATCATTTGCTAAATAAAATTTCGGTAGGATTATTTTACTAATTTTTTATTATTATTTTTTTACTAAGATAATGTGTCAGCTTCCACAAAGTTAGCTTAAGGCCGTGCAAGTGGCTTTTACACATAAAGACACTGATGTCTCGGTATCCCACATTTACAAGAGGGGGCTCTATCCCAGCTCTTTTCGGTAGAAATAAATCTCTTAAAGAAAGAACCTGATATCAATAAGTGCCTTTTACACTGCCGTTATTTTACTAATTTATTATTTTTAAAAAATCAATCTTACAAATATTTGTGAAGGATAAATTAAGAGAAAAAAAAAGAGGAAAATCACTAGACAAAGTTTGTCCAAAATGGCTACAGGGACAATGAAGGTAGTACTCAATGCTCAAATGAGGCAGGGACCAACCTCCAAATATTACTATCAGATGTACAAGACCTGTCCACCAAGAACAAGATAAGGGTGTAGTTCCTCATTACTTCATTTCACTAATTTCATCATACCAAAAACATTCCACATTGACTTTCCAAATTATTTATTTATTTATTTTAAATTTTGGTAAAGTGAAAATGATAGTATCAATCTTGGAACCAACATAGGGGAGACAATGGAGAGAAGAGTCTCCATCACTATCACCATCTGAGGCACACTTTGTTGCATTTGATGTAATTTTGTCATTTATTGAGGGCAAGAATGCCATTTCACAGTTCATCTCTCATGTATGTATACCCTAGAGTCACATCTCTCACTTGTATCATCTCATGAGGAGATTTGTATTGGATTTCAGTGTGTAATTTGATTATAGATTTATTTTTTTCTCTATTTTTGTAGCTTTTTATTTTCCATTGGAGTGTGTGGCATGTACAGTGTTGAGAGGGGAGAATGATGGGTAGCTGCTGCTGCTGCTGCTTCTGGAGGGATTGTTTGTAGGACACCTGGGATTGAGAGTAAAGGTCTTACTTTTAGAGCTGGCTACCTCTTTTTTGTCATTGTTTTCTTCTAAAAATCCAGTTTTTTAATAAAAAATCTGGTTTTTTAGAGCAATTGTTTCACTTTCTTCTCCTAGGGTTCTTCCAGCATGCATTTCTGTTAATCTTCTTTGCTGATTCAAGGTTCTCTTTTGCTCCTGATTCTTTTATATTATATATATATATATATTTTTTATGGTGTTTTCATAACCAGTGTTTGTACTCTGATTCACATGTGTATGTGGCTTCAATTTGATTATTTTCTTATATGTTCTGATCTGGGTTCTCCCATCTGATGAGATTCTTTAGGCTGTTGATTTGGTCTCCTTGAGCTCTTCTCTCTCCTCACTATAAAATTGTTCCTTGTCTGCAGTTTCAATGCTCCTCATCCTCTAACTTTAATTTGCTGTCTTTGTTTTCTTTGCAGGAGATGGGATTGAATGGACTTAATGTACACCCAGTGAGTGCCTTGAGATTTGATTCTTCGAACACTCACCTTTGGATCTTGAGGAGGTTGAACCTTTGAGTGTGAGATAAAAGAATGAATTGAGAACACTATACACAGCTTGGCAGTGATAAAATTAATAACAATTGGTCTCTAAGGGGTGGTTGTCAGTTCGGTGCTTGTGACAGCCTCTGCTCTCCTAATTGTTTACTAGTATTGAGGGTCTGTTCGCCACCGGAGTCTGTGGGCTCTGTTGCTAGCCAGGGAAACAACACAAGCTTTATCTTAGACCGCATCTTCGGGTGCTTTTGCCATTCTTAGTAGTGGAAGGAGGATTGCAATGCTGCATTTAGATCTTGGGGTTCATTTCTTCTTCATTTAGAAGACATTTGCAATTGAAACACTTTGTTAGTGACTCATCCAAGTGCTAGAGATCCCCACTCTGGGTGTTCTTTATTTCAGTCAAGATTTAGTTTTCTCAGGGTTGTGCAGTTCTTTGGATGGGTTGATAAAGGGAAGGAGGACTTTGAGCTTTTGAAGTAGAAGAGTGTCGCGTTCTTGTTCACCACCGTTACCATGAAGTATATGAAGCTGGGATCAAAGCCTGACGCTTTCCAAACAGACGGGAGCAATGTCAGGTGAAATCTTCAACTCCCTCTTTATTCAAGCCTTTTTCTGAACTCATCTTTATCTTGATCTAGATTTCGCATATTTTTTTGAGCTGGTGATTGTTCTCCCTCTGGACTCCCCCTTTTTGATTATGTCCTCTGGCTGGGAAAATTGGTTTCTTTTTTCCTCAGAATAAATGTAGTTCAGTAAATCATCTTTTACTTGTCTTATTTTGTTCTAGTGTGCCATAGAATAGATCAATTGTTTTGATATCTAATAATGCAAAACAATCCTCACTCGCTGGACCTCTCTTTTCGTTATAAGAGCCTGAAAATGAGCCTGAAAATCAAGTGTTTTGATATTTGCCTTTCATTTTCACTGGAGCTGTTTCGTGTCTGAGGGCTCTCTACTCGTTTGAGAGAACATTCAAGAAGTGTGGCATATATTGTTTGCAAGTGTTGGCTTATACTGAACTGTTGGCAAAATAAGAAAACTCTTAGCATCGTCAGATACATGATTTTGAATTCTTTCTTTCATGTGGAGGATTGGCGATGAATCAATCACACAACTGCCATTCTTAATGATTTTACTTTCTATTTTCTTCTGAGACCTTATCAAACAAAGTGTTTTCATAACTGTAGAACTTTTTGGTCACAGAAAGAGATGTGTCTCACATCAGATGTTGTAGAAAGAGGGTGGAGATGTAGTTTTTCACCTTTCCTTGAGGATCATATAAGAAAGAGATCTTTAAGTAATTGCAGGAGAAAAACTTAATTGGTATTATTGAACTGTGAAACTGAGGTTATCCTCAAGCTTCCATGTTTATATCATAGATTTCCTTAGTAAATATTTAAATTTGTTCCATATGGCTTGATGAATTGTTTATCAAAACTCAGCAATGACATGGGTATTGACAAGTTAAACGAGCCTGCTTCACAACATCAAAGAAGCTACTTCTTTCCTTTGTTCTTTTTCTCATCACTTCAGTAATTTTTTTCCCCATACTCTCTGGTGTTTGTCCTTTGATTTTACTAAGAAATTGAAGATGTAATTGTAAACCAAATGACTTACTTCCCAATTGATTGAAACCATTAGTTCTTACTTGGGATCACAATCATCAGTATCTCAAGATGACTTGAATGATTATCATTCATTTGGGAAGTCTTTTTGTAAGTCTATTTTGTGCAACTAGCATTACTCTTTGCTGAAATTGTTCAATTTCTTGAACTGTTTTTCCTTCTCTAGAATGTTAAGTGATTCGGGCAAGTTATGAAGAATTAACAGAGAGCATTTATAAGCAGGTTTGTGGCAGCTGAATTGGCAGCTGACTTGATTGTCAATGTCGGTGATGTGAAGTTCTACCTACATAAGGTTTCTATCTGAACTAATGCATCTATAAATCACTTTTGTGTGATCTCTATTGATCACTGATCTCTCTGTTTGTATGTGTATTTGTTGTGTACATTATACGATTATGCAGTTTCCCCTTCTGTCGAAAAGCTCTCGCTTGAAAAGGTTGGTGGCCAGTGCAAATGATGATGATGACGACGACGATGAGATCTACATTCCAGACATCCCAGGCGGTCCTGCTGCCTTTGAGATATGTGCCAAATTTTGTTATGGCATGATAGTCACCCTCAATGCATACAATGTGGTAGCCGCCCGATGTGCAGCAGAGTATCTTGAAATGCATGAAACGATCGATAAAGGCAATCTCATTTACAAAATTGAAGTTTTTCTGAATTCTAGCATATTCCGCAGCTGGAAGGACTCCATCATAGTTCTTCAGACTACAAAGTCTCTGCTACCATGGTCCGAGGACTTGAAGGTGATCAGACACTGTGTTGATTCTATAGCCTCCAAGGCCTCCATTGATCCTTCAGAGGTCGAGTGGTCATACACCTATAACAGAAAGAAACTTCCTTCGGAAAATGGCATCGAATCACAATGGAATGGAGTTCGAAAGCAGCAATCAGTGCCGAAGGATTGGTGGGTTGAGGACTTGTGTGAGCTTGACATAGATTTGTACAAGCTGGTCATTATGGCAATTAAAACGAAAGCGAGAACAACTAGTGAAGTGATTGGAGAAGCTCTGAAAGCCTACACATATAGAAGACTTTCAGGCTTTGCCAGAGGTGCTGTGAATCAAGGTGGTGATGTACTTAAAAGCCGGGCATTGCTTGAGACCATAATCTGGCTATTGCCTCCAGATATTGGTTCGGTTTCATGTAGTTTTCTGCTCAAGCTTCTTAAGGCTGCATGTTTACTGGATTGTGGTGAAATGAGTCGAAGGGTATTGATCAAAAGAATAGGCCAACAGTTAGAAGAAGCTTGATGCCTGATCTTTTGATTTTAGCTTCAGATGAAGAGAACAATCTATATCATGTTGACATAGTCCTTAGTATTATTGAAGAGTTCTTAATGCAAGAGAACAGCAGTACTCATTCGAGTCCTCATGTCTCTGAAGAAGTTCAGGACATTCAGAGCCCGGGAATTATTTCCGGCTCTGCAAAACTGGCAGTAACTAAATTAATCGATGGATATCTTACTGAAATCTCAAAAGACCCGAATCTACCCCTTTCAAAGTTTCTTGAGGTTGCTGAAATGGTCTCTAGTTCCTCCAGACCTGTGCATGATGCCCTTTATTGTGCCATTGACATGTATCTGAAGGTACATACTGTCATCAAGTGTACATGTTCACCATTAATTCTGTGGAGAGAACATTATTAAACCTGTACTTGTTTTTTTATGTCATTATGCAATAAAATCTATTACAATGTTTCAGGAGCACCCGGACATGACGAAGAGCGAGAAGAAAAGGATATGTGGTCTAATGGACTGCAAAAAGCTCTCAGCTGATGCTTGTATGCATGCTGTCCAGAATGAACGGCTCCCGCTGAGAGTTGTCGTTCAGGTACTCTTCTTTGAGCAGATGAGAGCGTCAGTGACTGGTGGCGGAGCTGAACTCTCAGGCAACATCCGATCACTTCTCCCACGTGAAAATGGTGGTTCATATGGAAGCTCTAGATCTGCTGCAACCACCAATACTGACGATCACTGGGAGGCAATCAACTCAATCAAGTCAATGAGATTGACAAACAACGGCGCAGGAAGCGAGAGGAGCAGTGGCAGCAGTGATGTGCATAAGAACGGAAACGATGATAAGAGCAATGGTAAAGCAAAGGGAATCACAATGCCGAAGAAGATGCTGAGCAAGCTCTTTTCAGGCAAAGCACAAAGCAGGGAGACCAGCAGCAGCTCCGATACATCTGAGAGTCCAGTGTCTGTCAACCCGGAAGTTCCTCGGTCCACACCGTCACGAAATGTAAGATATTCAGTCTCATAGATGGACCTCAGAAGCAGCAGATCATGTTTTTATCGTATTCTTTTGTCAGGTCGATGACCCAATTTTTGCATGTATGATAAAAGAAGTGATGTTTCGTTAGTTTTAATGTCTGGAGATGGATTTAAGCTTTCAGGTATATATAAATACTGTTTTAATCTATGAATTGAACTTCTTACATTGAATTGTTTTGTTATCTTTTTTAACTATATATATATTCCGTCAATCCAAACACATCCCAATCCCACTAATCAACCTCAAAAACAAATCAAATATAGGGAATCAAAGCCAGTGTTGAAGAACTCGAGGAATGCTTTCCAAGTCCCACCTCTCAATTAGATCATGAACATTCCTCTCTGGTGCCTAAGGATAGGAACAAACACCATGCATGGGCCATGGAGTTGTGGGTTAAAGAGATGATCAAAAGCTTATAATATAATGCAATATGAACAAGTGAGAATGAACCTATGCCTCCTTAGTCTGGTCCAATAATTGGTCCATTTGTGGCTTAAAAATAGTTGGAACTTTGGAATGTGTAACTAAGAAGTTAATTAAATGAAGACTAGGACCACCAAGAAAGCCAAAGAGGGGACATTGAATGAGATCAAAGTACAAGAAAAAGATTTTTAGGTAGGATAAAATCCCCATGATTTTAACAATTAGGCACAATTAGGCAATGTTGGTTTATGTGCTCAACGCTGTTTCATGCATTGAGTCCAAGACAATGTCTTTTAACTTTTTTGACTAAAAGTGACTCAAGATCACGCGTGATAACTTTACTTGCTCTTGTGATCAATTTTAAGTTCAGATTCCACTTGCATTCTAAGTAGTTTAGCCGTTTAGGGTTAGGCTTGAATAACAATACATTTGAATCTCTTTACATGCGTGTCTATTTCATCAAGAATATGTTTGCCATTGTTGTGTGGTTCATATATGTCACATGTGTATCATGTGATAACAAGATACCTAACAAAATGAAGGAAAGTTCTATAGAACAATAGTTAGACTAGTCATGCTATACAGAAGCAAGAGTTGGGCAACTAAAATTCAACATATTTATAAAATGAATGTGACAAAAATGGAGATGACAAGTAAGCATGGATGAGTGGTAAATACAAAAACTGTATTAAAATTAAAAATGAACACATCCGATAGGACATGAATGTTGCACCAATTGAAGATAAAATAAGGAGGTGAATGTTTAAGATAGATTTAGGACTATATAGGTCAATGTTAGGGTGAGGTCATTTGCAAAGTGTGGTAGGCCCCGTCTTAACTACTTCTTAGCTATTAGGAGAACTTGTTGACTCCAAACCTAATAGCGGTAGTGTTAGAGCGGGCCGGCCGTACTAACACCTCTATATATATATATATATATGAGAAAGTGGATAAATCACATTTTATTTAAGTTAACTTAAGAGTCTTGTTACAATTCACCCAATCAGGGTGGTTTCTTCTTCCCGGCTTCATCAGTGACGCCTCAAGTCCCTCCACTGATCTTATCTTTGTTCTTCTAACTCATTGGAAAAAGAAGTACAACATTCAGGATGATTTCTCCTTCGTGACAGGGTCAGTGGCGCCTCAGGTCCCTCCACCGATCTTATCTTTGTTCCCCTAACTCTTTGGAAAAAATATATGTATATATATATTTTTTTCTCATGGTGTTTGTATGGCTTAATATGATGTAGAGAGGGGGATGAATGGGAGGGGCCCAATGCTTAAAGGCAGATGACAATGGAACCCAAATGGTAGTCTTGGAGGCACACCTGAAGTATAGTGCAAAGACGTGGTCAACCGTCAACCAGGATTCACCAATTTGTGGGATGATTAGCAATGGGCCCTCTTTCATCACTCTCACTATATATGACTAACGCCCATTAGATTTGGTCCCATCTAACCCACTCCCCTCCGATTACGACCCTAAAACCGAACCTTGTGGACCAACCCGACCAGACCCCACCTCGTTCGTGCCCCGTGTCACATCCCCCATTGTCTCAAATTACCAAATCACCCTCATACTCACATAATCAAACTTCATGCGAAGACTGTTGCTACGTCCACGTTTATATTGGGACGCTAATGGCGCCAAAAAAGTTAAGATTCCGGTCACCGACGACGACGGTTGATCCGCTCCGTTCAGGCGTGACGTCAGGCAATAAAAAAACCAAAGATATTATTCGAGAAAAAGCGAAAAATAGATAGAAAAATGAAAGAATATCTAAAGCGAAAAAGTTGTTGCTCATCTTCAACCTGATTCCATCCATATCTTCAAAAAACAAACCGTAAAATTTTTAAGCCAACTTTTTCAGGAAAAAAAGGAGGGAAAATTCCAAAAAAAGGGCGCGCCCATTTACACCATGTGGGATATTCTGTTAAAAAGGAGGAAAAGCGAGTGGGAGTGAATCGTGACCGTCCGAACGGATCAGAACTCTCGGGGGTCCACGAATATGGACGGCGGGGGAGGAGACTTGGTCCAGTCCCCGACGGCCCCGTCGCTATAATCATCCGCGAGGCGCTTCACGCACCAAAGATCCTCATCGCATGAGAGGCGGCGCCAGTGCGGGATCCCACCGCGCAGCGGCTCGCAGGCGGCGACCTCCGTCGCGACGACGCCGCACCCGCCGTCGCGAGCGAGGTTGTGCCCGAGCGCGCACAGAGCGCGCACCAGCTCCGCCGCTCCCGGGCCGTCCCCGCCGAGTCCGTAGAGGAAGTAGAGTCCGAATGGATGGAAGAGATCCGGGATCGACGGGATCTGGAGCCACTGAAGCGCGCGATCCGCCAGACGAGTCGCGCGCGCCAGCGCGCGCCGCAGCCTCGACGCCCCGCGTACCTCCATCCTGAACACCTCCTTGCAGTTCCACACGCTCAGCACCGCCCACGACTCCGGCGGATCGTCGAGGAACGAGCCCGCGCCGGTCCAGTTAGCCGATGCTGACCTCGAATCGGAGAAGACGGCGATGAAGGTGCCGATCGAGAGGGGGTTGCGGAGGACGGCATCGATGTCGCGGGGGAAGAACTCTGTGGTGGCGAAGCGGCGGCGGTAGATGGTCTCGGCATCGGCGGGGGAGAGCCGGAGGATGATGGCGCGGCGGGTGACTGGGAGGCGGTGAGCGAAGACCGGGTTAACGAGAATCGAAGGAGTTCGAAACTTGGAGTATCCGCACCGGGCGGTGAACAGCTTCACCGATGCTTCGTTGTCTTTATCCGTCGCCATGTAAGCGTACTCCGCCCCCTTCTCTTTAAACCACTCCTCCATCCCCTTCACTAGCTTCAACCCAATACCCAAGCGCCTAAAAACATTTTTTTTAAAATGCCATAAAAAAATTAGATAATTGATTATTTGATTGCATTTTAGGGCTATGCTAAATGTGGATGAGGGGGGTGAGAGTTACCGGTGGGAAGGGGAGACGCGGAGGCCGAGGATGTAAGCGAGCTTGGTGTAGATGGGGTTCTGTTGTCTCGCGGGATAACGGTGAGGTTTCTTGCCGCAAGTGGCGGTTTTGATGCAGCCCCTGATGAGGCCCACGATCTCTTTCTCCGGCCCAGCAATTTCAGCTACCTTTTTTTATTAAATAAAAATATGAAATAATTAGAAAATAAGAACAAGTAATAATAAACTCTTTTAAAAAAAAAAGAAAATTAGGGAAACGTACAAGCATGAGGTAGGCGGGGGAGTGGCAGACGCGGGAAACGGGGTCGCAGAGGTGGGTGAAGAGGGCCATCTTACCGCTTGGCCCAACCTCGCACATCTCCTCTACGGCCTCGGCTCCATGCCGGTCTCTCTCCGGGTCGAACACCCTCACTACAACCAACTCCTCTCTCATCTCTCTGAAGCTTAATTTTCTATGCTCTGAGACTAACGCACGCAGCAAATGATGAACAGGTGAAGAAGAAGAAGAGTGGAAGCGAGAGGAGCAGGAGAGAAGAGGAAGCGAAAGAGGTGAGTGAGAAAAATCTCAGCTTTTTCTTTCTAATTCGAGTAGAGTAATTGGCTAGCTACTTCATTCAGTAAGGGAAGGGGTTGGTTTCTCTTTTCTTTTTGGGGGTGTGTACGCTGAGTTTTCTTTAGGGAGTAACTAGTTCATGATTGGGATCGGTGTTCTTAATAGAAGGGGGGAGGAGAAGGCGAGGGGTATATATACTCGTTTTCTCTGGGCCAAAGGGTCGAAGGAGAAAGGCTTGTAATAATGGATAGGTGTCATAGGGGTTAAAGCAGTGGGGTTGTGGGGGCTGAAGGGTTGGGAATGGCGGCTATGGCTGCGCAGTCTTTGTGTAGTGTGTGCCCCGCGATATTTAATCATTTGTTCACCCACGGACGTAATCTCAGCCATGCCCATCACCATCCCATACATTGTTACTCCCCATTCCCATCGTCCCACATCCATCCATGAGCCATGAACCATGGGAACATCACCCATCTCTCGTCCATACGCTTATATGCATGCATGTAGGATGTAGAAGCTACTACTGGCTCCGAATCCGATAGGCTCGGCGGGTGGCAGTGGGGGCCATGGATCGATCGCCACGTGGAGGACCTACGGCGGCGATTTACTGCGTGGACAACCAATAGTATTAATGGTAGTAGGTTGATTTGATGGATGGCCAGGATGGGACGGTGATGATATCGTTGTTGATCTTAAGGAGTGTTAGTAGAGTTCATCGTGGGGTGATTAAAAGAGTAAGACTTGGGAGGAGTCTGTTGCTTTCCAACCGTTAGCTAAAAGCCTAAAAGTGAGTGGATGGTGGGATTTGATTGCGGCCGAAAGCCGTTTCCGAGGATAAGGCAATGATTGATTTGAATGCCGTTTCAGGCATTGTGACAAGTGGCCATTTCATATTAATGCACCCTTAATTGATGTAATTACCCCTCTAATGGCAGCCTGAATTAAGATTTAATTAGTTTCTGTAAATAAGATTAAGATTGAGTGATTAGTGACTGATATATAATTAATTAAACATGAAAGGAAGAGCATCCATGGTTGTGTAGTCACTATAAAAGACATTGTTAATATATTTTTCACGTCAATTGTGACATTGTTGCTAGAATCTGAATTACATGACAAGTTCCAAAGTTAGTCTATACTGTAAATAGCACTGATGGATGGATGGATGGAAAGCTAGGTAGTGATGTTGTTTCCATTGACGCCGTGAGGACTTTTGATTATTCTCCTCACAAATGGAATGATGAAAATGATTGGTGAAGTGCTCCATGTGCCATGCCCTCGAATCGTGAGGAAGCCCTTCATTGTGTTTTGGCCATGTTTGCTGATTCAATTCCCTTGTCTTTGAAATCTAGTGAGAGAGAAGTTGTTATTTTACAGTTGTGGGGGACCATGTTTGATTAATTTTTTGCTTGAAATTATCAGGCTTGGTCGGATTTGTGGCTGGTCTTGATTATGTTTCCAAAGCTAGAGAGTCAAACTAATGACAATTGTAACTACATACCAATCATATGACTTAAAAACTTAGTTGAATAATCAATGACAAAGTAGGAACATTAGCAACTGCTCTTCTTCGAATCGGCCGGTGCATGGCATGGCCGTACTTGGCCGACCGGCACAAGACACGGCCGGTGCCTTGTCGCCGGAGAAGAATCACAAGACCATCAGGCCAGCTTATTAGTCACATGAACACATGCACACTTGCCTAATTGCACTCACTTTCCCACAACCCAAAGCTTACATTATTAGAATACACTAGTATTAAGCATTAAGAAAAGGGGTTTGCATCTTGTGGGTCATTGGATTTAGATGGTAGAGGAGCAGCAAAAGTAGATAGGCCAGCAAGGCCAGCATGTTCGCTGATAATCTGGGTCTTTGTGTCCTTCTAAGTCTTGACCAGGTTCAATTAGCACCAGCTAATGCAAAAGCCCCCAGTCTTTTGCAGGGAAAAAAGCCTGGTCTCCATGGCTGCTGCTGCGCCTGAGAAAATATGCCTGCTAGCATGCAGAGCTATATATACATATTAGCAGCAACAGCAGCAGCATCTACTTGCATATAAGGAATCCAATCTTCCGTATATGACCTTGTCTCATTCTTGTCGGCTCACTTTTTTGCATGTTAGAATATAGATTAAACTAACAAAAAAAAATTTAATCTTTTTGTTGTTTATGTTAAAAATGTTTTTAGAATTTAATACATTGATACGTTTACTCATTCAATTAGATTTTTTGTGTTGTGTTGTGTTAGTTGTTTAGATCTTATATTCAGTATAATTTCTCAACACCCTTCCAATTTACAGTGTACTAGTTTGAGTGTTCAGTTTCCAATTTACATGTTTAATTTTGGATTGAGATGCAATAACTGAACTTGTTTCAAGAACGTTTAGCTAATAATATGTTTTTTAAGTACGATAATTAGATCAATTTAGAGTGTTTTTGTTTTTGTTTGCAATATCTCTAATCTTAGGGTAGGGTACAATCTATCTATTGTGAGAAACAGTGATCTCAATCCAATTTTGGGAACAGAGACGTGAAAGAATTAGTAGATCAATCTGAAAGTAGGAAAAAGACAATAAAGGGAGTTTAGAACAGGATGCACTGCTTTAAAATATTCACGCGTGGCTCAAGAAAGTGGGATTAGTTAGGACTTAGAAAGAGAGTGACAGAGAGTGAAAGAAGGACAAAGAATATATTATACAAGGCTTCTTTCCCCCCTTCTTTCACTCTCACTTGTCCTCCCATGACTTAACAGAGGGTGTCCTTGACTTAGACATTCACCCACCAAGCCTTTTATTATTCGGGGCTTTGAGACTCTCCATGGACTTGCCCTCTTACTCCACTTGGTCAAATTCCAAAGGACACTTGGCCACAATTTTAATTCAAATCAATCAGCTCCTTTTTTTTTAATTTATTTATTTATCTGAAGGTTTTCATATCTATGGTTAATTAAATAACACTTCACTAGCTGGAACACAATTATACATGCTTTGTTGTGACAGATGACAACTAGGGCTACAATGACCTTGCAAACTCAGTTAATGGCATCAATTTTGCTGCAATTTTTTTTTTATTTTTTAATTTTACTTATATTCTTATATAGTTTTAAAATTTGCACCATGACCACTGCCATCACTGTCCTTTTGATGATCACTCCAAGAATGCTAATTTCATTAGAATAATGCCAGATGTGCATTTGCATGCATATAAATAATCCATTTTATGGCTTCAATTTAATAATCTTATGATTATGTGGTAATGGAGATGGTGGTTGAACTGGTGGTGGTGGCTGCTGACTCAATTGGTTCAAATGGCACATTTCCATCAAAAGGGGTCAGCATCCCTAGGAGTCGTGAGATGGTCTATAAGCCTAAGTGGGTTAGGCCCTTCATAGTCACACACGTCACGTGATTTGGCACGTGATTTTGAGAGTTCACCTATATGTTGGCTGGTGTCTCCCTCCCATTCCTATCTTTTATTAATTAATTATTTGCAACATGCCAATATCTTTAAGCCATTGTTTGATAGATCAGTTAGCATTAAGGATTAGAAGTAGTAGATATCATTAGAGAATTGAGAAAGAGATGGCGTGATAGAGCAATGTGAGCTACAACATTGAGCCTTTGTGCTGATACGATTTGAATTAACATGCCCTATGATTTGAAAGAAGGGTGGCTATGAAAGGAAGAGGTAAGAGAGCTCGAGAATTAGAGAAAGGCTAACTGATCATGCATTGACCCAGACATGGGTGGGCCCATCTTGTAACCCAGAAGCATCTCACGTGGGCCAATCTTGACCAGTTGACCATAAAGGAGTCTGGTACTGTCTTGTCAACTAGTGTTCAGAGAGTGCAGTAGAGGAGCAGTACTACAGCTAAGCTATATATATATATCATATAATTTTATTTAATTTTATTTATTTATTTACTTGAGAGAGGTTCTAAGTTTCGACATATGGGTGTGGCCCCCATTGCGGGTCGGGTTGGACGGAGGAGACTGAAACGGATCCGCCAGAGGATCCTCTTCTGCTTCTATGAAAAGCAATGTCTTTTCAGAGGATGATATTAGTAGCGTTAAAACACTAGTATTAGTAGGGATCTGAATAGAGGGATTTGTTAGAATCCTCTCTAGGTTCCCCCAATAATGTTATCCATTCTGATAGTAATTCTATAATCAAGTAATTAGGGTTCAGGGTTTAATATAAATGTAAAGGATTGGATAAGATTGCAACAGTGGTTTTCTTACAAGTAAATCTTTTTGACTATGACTCCAATCAACTTTTGAAACCCTTAGAATTACTGTGTCGGTCCAATCAGACAGAGATGGATGGATGGATGGATGGATGGATGGATGGATTGGAAATCTCTATTAGTAACCATATCTCTTTATCTCTCAATATAAAAAATATATATATATATATATATATTTGAGCTCTTCCTCTCTCGGGAGGAACGAGTAAAAAGTATACCTTTTTCCCCATGAGCCAACTCAACCAAGCAAAGATTGCCAGGTAGCTCACCATCCCCATACCCCTTTCCAGGAAGTGAACAAAGAGAGGATCACCCAGCCATTCCGGAAATAGCTCCCACCTTGTTCTCATGCACACACAAAGGACATGTTTGCAAATAGTAGTGCCCCCTCCCCAAAGCTAAAAAGGAAAAGTTTGTGTCCTTTTTGATCTCCCAACCATGTTTGATCTGACCATATGGTTCTGTACAATGACTATGACCATCACTTGCTAGCTACTAAATGACAAGACCCAAAGGCCATGCATGCATGCATTGGTACTGTTCATCATGTATGAATGTATACCATGCTATTATTATGCCATTCATTCATCTTATGGCGAGCAAAGTGGACCAGGGAGGCAAAGGAGGGCCCATTGGGGTGGGTCAGTAATTTGGATGCCAAGTGTTTTCTTAGGGTTTGAGAGGGTTGGGATACCAACTTGTCTTATTCTCTAACAATGGGCCCGGAAAAGAGATTCTCCTGGAGAGAATGCTGGACACTTGGGACTTGGCCTAAGGTTGAGGTTTGTGTGTCTATGTCACCCTTCATATCTTTTCAATAAACTTCATTTCTACACTTCTTGTTGGGCCGGGCTTTCTTTATTCCTGGCCCGTTTTGTTTCGGGTTATTAGTAATTGAATAATAGATCCGGTTTGAAATTGATTAACTTTTTACTAAATATTTAGTAGTTCGGGTTAGGTTAGATTTAGTTTTTTTTATGCATTTGGCATCAACACTTGGACTAGTTTACATTCCTGGAGACCACTAATTGGTAGAACTTGAATAAGAGACTTCAATTCAAACCTACCAAACTTGGACTAAGGTAAACTTAGAGGTTAAACCTAACTCGATTACACCAGTATTTCATTGGAAATGATATCTTTTGTTGACTTAAATCGTGGTTGAAACTATTTTACTCGAATTTTAAGGCACTTTAACACTGAACACTGATTAGTGACGAGCCACGTGGTTGAGTGTGATAGCTCATATCTTTGAGTTGCTTTTGAGTCACAAACTAGGACAATTCTTGAAGACCCCCCTTTATATTCTTTAATTTGTTGTCCGACATGGCAATTACTGTGACATTGATTTGAGACCTTGGATGGCATTGAAGGGCCCGCCACTAACCTCTGCCTTTAGGGAATAAAACTAATTTGCTCACAATCCAACAAAATAATGACAGAGATGGGTGGGCATTGTGAATGTCAAGGAATTGTTTGGAGGCGAAACACTTAGCATTTTTAATCAATTTGATAACCAATTTAATGGTTTAAAACCACTTGTTATTTTTGCCTGATCACTAGAAAAGTATCTGGGCATCTAGAGGTCTCAATCTGAGCTAAATGTGTGTTTTTTTTAAAAAAAAAAATCTGAACAAATCACATTTATTTATGATGATAAGTGTTCATATGAGTTACAAACAGTCATGTCATTATAAAGATATTGTAAAAATTCATGGACTCATTGTATCTTCCTCCATCTCCGCCACTTGCCTCCTTTTTTTAGGCCTTATTGTCTCTGGATTTTTGGGGGTGTTTAGTAAGAAATGTAGACTGCATTTGATCAGGTTCTCGGCTTCCTTTAATCTTAGTTTCTTTGATGAGTAATTCAAACCAATATAATAAGAAACTTGCACATCAAACCAAGAGAAACAAAATTGAAATGTTTTTTTGTTTAATGAAGGATGACATTACAAATTGTTTATAAACTTGATTATATATGATAAGTCCATGTTGTCGTCTATCTTATTAAAAAATCATAACATTATTATGAAAAAAAAAACTCAATAAATTTGCATTGTGGAGTGCTACATTGTAGGATAAAAATGTACACACAATTAGTGTTTAGTATATCGAAAATTAAATGTCCAAAACTCTTTGTTTTTTTAATAAGGTGATAAACCATGTTTAAAATGTCCAAGACCCTTTGAATCTACTAAATGGTAAGAATTCATTGGATCAAAAGTTGCAAAAGCTGCTAGTAATGGTAAGAGATTAAAAATGACTCGAACTAGGATCACATTATGAACATAAGGCCAAATTAACTCAGCGGTTTAAGTAGCAACAATCAAGATTCTGTGACAAAGACATGGTCATTAATATTAGAAATTGGCATGAATGGACACAAATAGTATGTAAGCACAATACAAACCACTAGCACTAGATGCGGGTTGTTATTGGTCCTTTTCAGTTTGCTAGTGAGCAATGCTGACCTTACAAGTCAATGATTGGAAGAATAAACTACATCTGTGTATAAACTATGCATTGCCATTGGCGTATACCTATATATATTTATTGCTCTAATTTTTAATTTTTAATTTTAATTTTTTTTGGGTATTAGTAGAAAGCATCCTATCTAGTAAATACATTATTCTATTTCTTGAAGTGGTCAAAAGCTGATGGCGGCAGATAACTTTATAAAAAAAAAAAAAAAAAAAAAAAAAGAATTTGTTACATACACCATCACATAACATTAGGGATGAGCGTGATGAGGCTTTCAAGGAGTCCCCGCAACTAGGAAAACTACAGGAGACATTGAATCCATGTGATGCACAGTCAAGGAGTATAAAACCACGAAGAACTTTGCAAACTGGTTGTAATTACATGTAATATTTAACCAATATTAAATAAATTGTGGTCTATTCATTTCTTCTTCTTCTTCAAAAAAAAAAAAAACTTTATTGTAGGCGATTTTGGCATTTGCCAGCCCATTGTTCATTGGGCCCTTACCTATAAAAAGTTGGAACACTTATGGCCCCATGAATTTGTTATGCAAAAATACAAAATTTATGGGGTTTGTTTTGCAAAAAAACTTTATGTTATTTTGGGAAGTTATTATTTATAAATACGGGGACTATTTTGCAAAACATATTTAATTTGGGTTTTATAACATATTGGGGACTTTTGTGAAAATGTTTAAAAACTCCTCATGATGCCTGTTGAACCGGGGTCACGTCCCGTTAATAAAGCCTTGAAAGCGGTATTATCCGTTATAACGAAGTGAAAGGGCACGATCCGTAAAAGTAAATAGGGTTTTCTTTTGATAAAACAGTAAAGAGAGATCATCTCTTTCCTTCTCTTCCTCTTTTCTTTCTCTCGCTCATTCTTTTGGGGAAATCCCGCTTTGTGTCATGGCCGCATCTACGCCGCATCCTCGAACCCTTCAGCGGACGCGTAATCACGGAGAGGAGGAGAAGTATCTCCGCTGAACATCGCTGTGAAGCCTTGCACGCAGGCGCGAATAGTTCTTCCGGGGACATAATACTCCACGCAGCTTCTCGCTAATCGATCTCTCGTAGCATCCTGGTAAGATTTCTGATTTCTGATTTTCTAACTATCCACAAACATTTCATGTTAGGTTTTGACTATTATCGTATTTTAAATCTAAAAACTAGCATGTTGTTAGATCCAATTTATAATTTTATCACAAATCTTATTGATCTCATCTTTAAATGTGCTACTAATTATCATGACTTAAATCGCAAATTAGTATACTATTGGTTGTCTCTTATCTCATGAATATCATGTTTAAATATATTATTATCCATTATGTTTTGAATATGAATATCAGTATGTTGTTAGGTTTAACTTATAATATCATTACATATCCTATTTGTATGATATTTAAATATATAATTTCTTATCATGATTTAAATTTACAAAAGAACATACAGTCAGGTTTCTTTAATAATATTACTGCATACTTTATCTATTTGCCATCTATCCATGTCACTGCCTGTAATGTTTTGATTATCCAATGTAACATGTTGTTGGATCTTATTCATCATGTTATCTGATGCTTCAAGGTTTTATTGATTATTATATTTTGAGTATGCAAAATAGTTTAAATTGGGAAGCTATATATGATGCCATTTATTCATTTATATCCATGTTATTTCAACAATCCAGAAGAACTATTTACTTTGTAATGGCATCTTCTACTTCCCACGTTAACAATGATGTGATGAGGCCTAACGATTTCTTGGCCGAGAATTTTAAGAGGTGGCAGCACAAAGTTAAGCTTTGGCTGACATCTCTTAATGTGTTCTGGATCATCACTGCACTCCCTCTTCAGGAACCCTTGAATAAGGATGAAGAGAAAGAGAGAGATGCAGCGAATGTTTCGGCACTTGGGAGGATTCTCGCCGTCCTTTCGGACCAGCTATTTGATGTGTACATGCATTACACATCAGCAAAGGACTTATGGGAGGCCTTGGAGAAAAAGTATGCTGTGTCTGATGCTGGTCAAGAATTGTACTTGGTTGAGAAGTACAATGATTTCCGAATGGTCTCCGAGAGTTCTGTCGTTGAGCAAGCTCATGAGCTCCAACTCATTGTCAGCGAACTCGGACAGTTTGGGTGTACCATTTCGGAAAGATTCCAGGTCGGAGCTATCATTGCCAAGCTCCCTCCCTCGTGGAGGGATTTTGCGACTACTCTTAAACACCGTAGGGAGGTCATGTCTATTGAGGACTTGATTGCCTCCCTTGATGTTGAGGAGAAGGCGAGGGCAAAGGATAGCCGACTGCAGACACAAGAGTACCACTCCAAGGCCAACCTGGTCGAGGCAAAATATAAGGGCAATCAGAAAGCCAAGACAAAGAGCAAATTCCAGAGTCAAAACCAAGGGCCCAAGCAAAGCACAGACTTCAAGAAGAAGAAAGACACTGCATGTTATGTGTGTGGCAAGAAGGGCCATTGGGCTCGTGCTTGCATTCACAGAAAGGACAAGCCTAAGAAAGAGGCTAATGTGACCATTTGCGAGGCCGGTGCTTCAGGGTATGTAAATACGCCTGTTGTTTTCTTGGCATGTCAATCCACTGATTGGTGGGTTGATACGGGCGCTAATGTTCATATTTGTTCTGAAATGTCTCTCTTTTTCTCTTATCAGCCACAAGAAGTTCCACCGGCCCTAATGGGGAACTGAACGGTTGCATCAAGATTTAGGGACGGGTTTAGTCAAACTGAAGCTTACTTCAGGAAAGACTCTCACCCTGAAGAATGTGCTGTATGTGCCGGATATAAAGCGGAACTTGATAAGTGGGTCACTTCTGTGCAAAGAAGGCTTTAGGCTTATGTTTGAGTCCAATAAAGTTGTATTAACTAAATTTGGAAACTTTGTTGGTAAAGGTTATGAGTGCGGAGGCTTGTTCCGCCTTTCTATTCTGGAAAATTGCAATAACTCTTATGCTCTTTCTTGCACTATTGATAATAATTCTATCATTTGGCATTCTCGATTGTGTCATGTTAATTATGATTGCATCACTCGACTTGGGAAACTTAAATTGATCCCCGATGTGGTTAAAGGTTCTAGGTGTGAAGTGTGTGTGCAAGCAAAGCAACCCCGCAAACCCTTTAAGAGTATTGAGGGAGAAGCACTTCACCATTAGAACTCATCCATTCTGATTTGTGTGAAATGAATGGAGTGTTAACCAAAGGAGGCAAGAGATATTTTATGACTCTTATTGATGATGCCACACGATATAACAATGTATACTTGTTGAAAACTAAAGATGAAGCACTAAACTACTTTAAAATCTACAAGGCAGAGGTTGAGAACCAACTAGAAAGAAAAATCAAACGGCTAAGGTCTGATCGTGGTGGAGAGTATACCTCTCGGGAATTCATCCAATTCTGTGAGACTCATGGAATAATTCATGAGACGACGGCTCCCTACTCACCCCAATCAAATGGGGTGGCCGAAAGGAAAAACCGAACTTTAACGGGCTTGGTCAATGCCATGCTGAGTAGTTCAGGTTTACCTGAGGAATGGTGGGGGGAAGCCCTTCTCACAGTGTGCTTCGTCCTGAACAGGGTCCCCACTAAAAATAGTGAGATTACCCCCTATGAAGGATGGAAGGGAAGAAGACCCAATCTCTCTTTTCTGCGCACATGGGGATGTTTGGCTAAGGTCAACATACCACAACAGAAAAAGAGAAAACTAGGACCCAAAACCGTTGATTGTGTTTTTCTGGGATATGCATATAATAGTGTAGCCTATAGATTTTTGGTAGTGGGTTCCAGACCGAGAAATTGCCGTTGATTCAAATGATAGAGTCTCGGGATGCTTCATTTTTGAGACAGATCTTTCCTATGAAATACAAAAATGCAAGTGCTCGTAATGAGAAACCACCCCATGTATTTTTACCTGTAGAGGATACGTCTTAGAGCTCTGAGCTCAATAGGAGTAAGAGACAGTGGACTACAAAATCCTTTGTTGATGATTTTGTGATATACTTAGTGGATGACATGCCTAGAAACCTTCCAGAGGCATATGCATCACCGTATGCGAGTAATCGAAGGAAGCAAATCAGAAGCGAGATGGATTCTATCATCGCTAACGGTACATGGGAGGTCACTGATCTTCCTGCTGGGTGTAAGCCAGTAGGTTGCAAGTGGATCTTCAAAAAGAAGTTACGGCCTGATGGAACTATTGACAAGTTCAAGGCCAGACTTGTGGCTAAGGGGTTCACTCAGAAGGAAGGTGAGGACTACTTTGATACCTACTCTCCTGTGGCCAGGACCACTACAATCCGAGTGCTTATTGCATTGGCTGCTTCATACGGTCTCCTTATCCATCAGATGGATGTAAAAACAGCTTTTCTTAATGGAGAGTTGGAAGAGGAGATCTATATGGAGCAACCTGAGGGATTTGTGGTTCCAGGACATGAGAAGAAGGTATGCAGATTACTAAAGTCCTTATATGGTCTGAAACAAGCCCCAAAGCAATGGCATGAGAAGTTCGACAGAACTTTGACATCCGCCGGCTTCTGTGTGAACGAGGCCGACAAGTGTGTATACTACAGATTCAATGGGACTGTAGGGGTGATGCTTTGTTTATATGTGGATGACATCTTGCTGTTTGGGACTAACATCGATGTAATAAATGACGTTAAGTCATTTTTGTCCAAGAACTTCGATATGAAGGATCTTGGAGAAGCAGATGTAATCCTGAATATCAAGCTCATCAAGGGTGAGAATGGGATCACACTATCACAATCCCATTATGTGGAAAAGGTCTTGACTCGCTTTGGGCATCTAGAGAGCAGACCTGTATCCACACCCTATGATCCTGCTCTAAGGTTGTGTAAAAATACTGGAGCTGCAAAGGATCAACTGAGATATAGTCAGATCATAGGATCTTTGATGTATCTAGCTGGTGCTACGAGGCCAGATATCTCCTATAAATGCCGCGAGCGTGCTTTAGTCGCTATAATGCCTAACCCCTCGAGATGATCATCGGCTGAAAGCACTTGAGCCGCATTTCTAGATACCTCAAGGGGACTATGACACATGGACTACACTATACCGGCTACCCTGCGGTTCTTGAAGGGTATAGTGATTCTAATTGGATCTCGGATTCTGACGAGATCAAAGCCACTAGTGGAAATGTGTTCACTTTGGCAGGTGCAGCAGTTGCATGGCAGTCTACAAAACAGACTATCTTAACACGCTCTACTATGGAGGCTGAACTGACTGCACTTGAGATAGCTGCTCGCGAGGCTGAGTGGTTACAAGAGCTCTTGATGGATCTACCGCGGCCGGAAAACCCATTCCAAATTGCTCGCGGTAATCGCGGATAACCAAGCTGTGATAGCAAAGGTTAATAGTAGTAAGGAGAATATGAAATCCTCAAGGCATGTGAAAAGAAGGTTAAAGACTGTCAGGAATCTTCGTGGACATGGAGTGATTACTGCGCAGTATATCCACACTGAAAAGAACCTGGCAGATCCCTTCACCAAAGGGTTATCGCGAAGGATAATCTGTGAAGCATCAAGGGATATGGGTTTGAGACCCATTGATTAGTTGCCAACAGTGGTAACCCATCCTATCTGAGTGGAGATCCCACAAAGTAGGCTAGTGGGAAAAACAAGCTGATTAGGTAACTGGAAGTACACCTTAACCGGAGGAAACTCCATACCCTATCCGTGATGATGCATATGTACTTCATACTGTATGGGAGGCTGAGTATAACTCTTAATGTATTCGAGTCTTTGGAAAGGATGGGTATTTATCCTACAGGATACCCTGGAGAATACACCTACGTGAGTGTGATCGGAGGTCGCGATCCATGAGAGCCGGGTACTCTCAGAAACACTCATGAGTAGATACTGGGGGAATGACCGTAATGCCCCAAACCGCGAGGCTAGGCTTACGCAGCCAAGTATTGTGTGCCCTTTGGGTGAAGTCTGTCACTTCAAGTTGCAAATTCAAGGCATAGTCCATTTGCTTCTGTGAATGGATGGATCCCTTAGTGGCTAGATGAAGGTTCAAACCCGAAAGGTACCTTTGTCAAAAACACAGTATATAGCAGCACTTAACAGGATTTTTCACATTCCGAAAATTTTGAATTTTTGGTGGGGGATTGTTATGCAAAAATACAAAATTTATGGGGTTTGTTTTGCAAAAAAACTTTATGTTATTTTGGGAAGTTATTATTTATAAATACGGGGACTATTTTGCAAAACATATTTAATTTGGGTTTTATAACATATTGGGGACTTTTGTGAAAATGTTTAAAACTCCTCATGATGCCTGTTGAACCGGGGTCACGTCCCGTTAATAAAGCGCGAGCAGGCGCTATCCGTTATAACGAGAAGTGAAAGGGCACGATCTAGAAAAATAAATAGGGTTTCCTTTTGATAAAACAAGAGAGATCATCTCTTTCCTTCTCTTCCTCTTTTCTTTTCTCTGTTCATTCTTTTTGGGGGAAATCCTGTTTTGTGTTGTGCTGCATCTACGCCGATCCTCGAACCCTTCGCGTGCACGTAATCACGGAGGAGAAGTATCTCCGCTGAACATCGCCTGAAGCCTTCCGCACGGTGAATGAATAGTTCTTTTCTCGGGGACAAATAATCGCACGCTTCTCTGTTAATCGATTTCTCAGAAGCATCTGGTAAGATTTCTGATTTCTGATTTTCTAACTATCCAGAGACATTTCATGTTAGGTTTTGACTATTACCGTATTTTAAATCTAAAAACTAGCATGTTGTTAGATCCAATTTATAATTTTATCACAAATCTTATTGATCTCATCTTTAAATGTGCTACTAATTATCATGACTTAAATCTGCAAATTAGTATACTATTGGTTGTCTCTTATCTCATGAATATCATGTTTAAATATATTATTATCCATTATGTTTTGAATATGAATATCAGTATGTTGTTAGGTTTAACTTATAATATCATTACATATCCTATTTGTATGATATTTAAATATATAATTTCTTATCATGATTTAAATTTATAAAAGAACATACAGTCAGGTTTCTTTAATAATATTACTGCATACTTTATCTATTTGCCATCTATCCATGTCACTGCCTGTAATGTTTTGATTATCCAATGTAACATGTTGTTGGATCTTATTCATCATGTTATCTGTTTGATGCTTCAAGGTTTTATTGATTATTATATTTTGAGTATGCAAAATAGTTTAAATTGGGAAGCTATATATGATGCCATTTATTCATTTATATCCCTGTTATTTCAACAGAATTAAGTGAAGTTATGACTACATCAATGGTACGAATATTAATACTTCTCTTTAATGTAATTGATCAGGCTTTATTATATTAAGTATAATTATAGGATGTGGGAATAGTAACCCTAGTAGGCCCTTTAACATATACTAATCTAATATATTAGTAATCAAACACCAACTCTATTATTATGTTAAATGAACTCAATTATCTGATATTAAACTATATAATAGCAGCATATAATTAATCTATTTTTGAAGAATTCTAATCCACCTCCATTAACTTGGATGGTTCTTCATTCAGAGTAAACATTTCAGAAAGCTTCAGAACATAGATTTAGATCTATATGAAAGGTACATACAGCCCAACAAGCCCTTTAATGGATTCCTCCCATGAATGGGCCAAGTGGGCCATAGACTTTGGAAATATTGAAACTAGCCAAACTGCTCAACTAGTTGGGTTTAGCTGAGCCTATCTGCGAGATTAATCATTAACAAATCGGTCACTTTTATGGTCCTTTTCCGGTTTACACTTACCAACCTACGTGCACAAAGAAAGTTGGTTAGCTCATTCCCCTCACAAAACGTTAAGATTTCAAACCATGCCCAATACATGCTTCGACAACTCTACTTGTTGGATCACTGCTTTATTTTGGAATTGGATGAAGATGAATCTCGCCCGATTAGAGATTTATAGAGAAAAAAGTTTTGGGTGCCTAATAGATCATCTTTAGTTTTGATCACCTGGCAGTTATTCCGGCCATTACCTCTTTGTTATGATGCCCATGATCACATAATCCCTACAATCAGATCACGTATCACTTGAAGTGCCTACAAGATCATCCTTAGTTTGGATCACCGGGTGGTTACTTTGATCATTACTCTTCATCACGATGCCTATGATCACGTAACACCCACAATCAGATTATGTGTTATTTGATTATTATCCCTTGTAACATTAAAACAAAAAAGACACAGAAAAACCTAGTCTAGAAAGTCATTTTCAAGGTCACTTTCTCCTGTGCGCTTGTACAATACCATTAACCGGATGCACGGCGGTTGTAATCGCGCACTAAGGTCATTCTCGTCCTTTCCCTACAAAACCCATTTTCTAGACGTTTCCACCACCACGTCTATCCCTTCCCAGATCCAACGGTGTAGATTAATCGACGCCAGGCGCGGGGACACGGAGCCGCCCCCGCGACCTGGGAGCTTAAATTATGCTTCTAATCCTTAACCACAGCCTCGGGTTAACTAACCAACCTAAGGTCACCACTCGCCACACCTCTCTTCTAGATATATATCTCTGCCGGCTCTCTCCCACCCCACTCCCTCAAGCTCCCACTTTCTTGTTCTCCAGGCTAACGAGAACCAGCAAGAGCTTCGGAACGCGTACCTGATCGTACGGCTGTGGTTGATGAGAAATTATCAACGGTCGGGATGAGCTGCAACGGTTGCCGGATTCTCCGCAAGGGGTGCAGCGAAGGGTGCGTGCTCCGCTCGTGCCTCCAGTGGATCGACGGCGCCGAGGCTCAGGGCCACGCCACCGTCTTCGTCGCCAAGTTCTTCGGCCGAGCTGGCCTCATGTCCTTCATCTCCGCCGTGCCCGAATCTCAACGCCCAGGTACGATCCCCGATCACTCATAGTCTCATATCCTCCCATCGTCCGGTCATCCTCTTCTGACGTTGAGATCCGTGCCTCGCGCTGCAGCTCTTTTTCAGTCGCTGCTCTACGAGGCGTGCGGCCGGGCGGTGAACCCGGTGGGCGGCGCCGTGGGGTTGCTGTGGGGCGGCAACTGGCACCTCTGCGAGACGGCCGTGGAGGCCGTGCTCCGGGGCACCTTGCCGCGACCAGCTTCCGGCATCGAGGCTGCGGGAGATCTCTACGGGCGCTCATCCTACTCCGCCGCGAAGCGCAGCAAGCGATTCGAAGACCCCCCGTCGCTAACCGGACCATGCGATCTCGACCTCTGCCTGACGCCGAGGTCCGACGGAGGTCGCCGTAGAAGGCCCGGATCCCCGTCGATGAACTCGGAGGAATCGGTGACGACGACCGCGTGCGGTGGTGTCGAATTGGATCGCGCGCGGCCGAGGCTTTTGAATCTCTTCGTTTGATGAGATTCCAAAGTCTTTCTTTATATAATGCGGGTTTTGGATCCCGGCCTCCCTTTTCGGGTTTCGGATCGGCGGCCGGCGAGCGATCACTAGAAAGAAGAGAGAGCCTTTCTTAGTTTTAATTTTGTATTTTTATTGGGTCTCCTTGTAATTTTCGCGGCATGGATTCCATTCTCTGGAAGATGAATTGCCGCCACTCTATCCAAATATAATAATTTTAATAAATAAATAAATAAATAAAACCCCCTGTTTAGTATCCATTCGTCTAATTATTTCCAAATAATTTTTCCAATAATTTGAAATAATAATAATAATAATAAATTGAAAGAAGAGAAGGAGACGTGAAGGAGATAGAGAGAGAGAGAGATAGATGATCCATTCATGGCACTTGGGCGAAGACGACACAGAAAGCCACGCGCAGCGCGCAAGTTGAGAGGGAGGAGGGGCCCACAGCAGTGTACTGGATCTTATCAAGTGGGGCCCAGGGGTGTTGGCGGTGGGCGTTTGTGCGGCGCGCCTCAGCGTCGGTTGTTTGTCCTTTTCCCGAAACGCCCCCCGGCCTTGTGGACGCTGATGCGGCAGTGGGTCCCACTCCGTTCTCTCTCTCTCTCACTAAAAGCCAACCGTTGCCTCTACCTTTTTCTTTTTTCTCCTTTCTATCTTTCTCTCTTTCTTTTTCCTCTTCCCTATAAAGGCCACTATCCTTTTGAGCCTGTTGTTTCTCCTCATTTTATTATTCTATTTGTACCACTATTAAATTATTAATTTTAAAAGTTAAAGAAGAAGAATAAAAAGATCATATATATATATATATATATAAATAAATAAATAGGGATTAGAAGATTGCTTCTGAAAATTTCATTGGGGCATTTCATCGAGCATCTTCCAGTAAATCCGCTGGTTCGCAGCGCCTCGCCGCGCACCAGAGGAGGGCACTAGGGATCCATGAGATGAGATGATCACAAAGCGACAGGAAAGGCAAAGGCATATAAAAGAGGAGGATTCGCGAGTGTTATCCACTCCACCAATCAGGAATCCTGGAGCTTTGTCTTGTGCTTGAAGAGAGATAGATAGAGACTCTCTCTCTCTCTCATTCATATTCATATGAGATGGATGTGGGTGTTCCCATTCCCATTCTCCACCAATTAGGTAGGTTTGAGGGGCCAATCATACCATACAATGCCATACCACCTCTTGTTCACATGCTTGATGCTCCCTCTGCCTCTCTGCCTTTGATTGGGCTCTATCCATTGTCTCTCTCTCTCTCTGTAATTGGTTGACTGCCTCCACAGTACTACTACTACTACTACTTCATGTCCTCATCTCAATGTTAAATCAAACCCCTCCTGGTTTCTTCTCATTGGAGAATGTTGCTTTGCTCATCTCTACGTATATTATTAGCTTTCTATTCCAATCTCAATCTATTTTATTTTATTTATTTATTTTTAAAATTTGGAAAAAATCATCAAAATAGCCTTATTTCTCAGTTGTTCATTTGTCACTATCTCTTGAGCTTCTTTAAGACCTAAATACAAGAATAAGATGGGCTCAGGTGTATGTAGTAACTATGCTCTGCATCTCGACATACTCATGACTTTTCTTGTTGGGCTCTTGTCGCATTTATGAAAAAAATAATAATAATAAATAAATAAATAAAATATAAGATAGAATACTAATTTGTTTTTGGTTCATTCCGCCCACTATCATAAATGAGATTTCAATTAAGATAATAATTTATTATTTTTTATCTCGGGACCGAATTGATATTTTGTTCTATGGACCGAGGAGAAAATATGATTTTCTACAAAAGCATGAGTGAAACGATGAAGCCTCTGCAGGTCATTTTCTTCCACCACTTTTTTTAAGTAGCCAAGAGGCAAGTCTCAACGTTCTGCAAAATGTAATGTGTTTATCATTGTATTCAAGCATTGAATAGATCAGCGGCTAAAAATAGCTTCTATTATTTTGAAACTTTATTTTGATTTAGTTCTATTTTGATTTTTTTATCATCAAAATAGATTTTGATATATAAAAATTTATTTTAAAACTTTTTTAATATCCTCTCATTTAATAGAAAAAAACACCTTAGATATAACTTAAACTCTCAATAATCTTTTAATTTCTTGACATGCTTTTCTCGCTGAAATAAACACCGTCTAACTTAATATTTTTTTTAAAAAAATTCTCAATCAATTACTTGTGCAATATAAACTTTGCATCTAATTCACTCTCCAACAATATATAGTTTTTTTTTTAGTCTCAATTCATTTTTATAATTACAATATTTTACAAGTAGTGTAATTAGGTGGTGAACAATTTTTTTCTAATGATTTTCCTCTTATCCGAAAGTAATTCAGATTAAAAGTGAGAAAGTTTTATTTTATTAATTATTACATATTATGAATTACTAATAGAGATATTTTTGTTTTTCTGAGATTATTTCTTGGTTTAAATCATGAATTACAATAGAATTTTATGGAGTCCTCCCCAACCTTCTCTCATTCAATAAAATTATAAACAATGGAAGGTGGTGGTGGTGGTGGTGATAGGTAGGTCAAGGACATAATGGTGATTTCCTATAGCCCCAATTTCCAATCAGTGGCCATCCAATGAGTGGGCACTGGCCAAGAAGAAAGGGACACATCCAGCTTGTTTTAAGTTTAGAAAAGCAATCTTCTCTTCTCCTCTCACCACTGGCTCCTCATTTCTTGCTTCCTTCTCTTTCTGTTTTTTTTTATTCATCATGCAAATGCAACCTTTCTTTCATGTGCCCTTTCAGAATAATCAGAGCCATATCTTCTTTGCTTTCTCATCCTTTCTCTCTTCTTATCTTGCCATAAATGCACATTATATTTGTCACTGAAAATTTTAATATTTCAAGTTTGAAGTTTTTTAATTACAAGTTGTTAGTTGTTACATGAGAAAATAATCACATGCCATATGACCTGACTTCGAAGGTACAAATGATTGTGGGGGTTATATAATTGTGTGTGTTATGGTAACAGTCAGGATAAAAGACTCAAGCTACTATCTTTTTCTGAACCCTCTATGTTTTCTCCTCTATTTTACTATTTCTCTAATTTGAATGCTGGAGGTTACCCAAGAGAACAAGCTCCCAATCTTTTCTCTTTGCGAAAATTATTCTTTCGGCGATAAGTGATCCTTGGAGATCCAATCCCAGGAAGAGACGATGATCCATTAAGAAAAAAGACATCAACAACGTCTAATTTTTTCTTAAACATCATTTTAATCACATCATTTCTTATATGTTGATCGTGATCCGTTATAATCTCCAAGGAGAACAGATTTCAGTATCAACACAAATTATTATGTCACATTTATTGTAAAAGAAAAAAAATCTAATTTTTATGATACATGTGTTTATTTTTATTTTTTTCTTATAAAAATGGTTAAACCACATATCATAGAATTAAAAAGATCAATAATACATATCAAAATTTCTTTAAAATTGAAAGATACAATAATATGTTTAATATTTCCCTCCGCCTGATTAGCCATCATAAATATACTCTCTATATGATGTGTCATTGTTATTAGTGAAGTTTGTGAGGGTTTCTCTAGTGAATGTTAGGTTTTTCTTCTAGATTCTCCATATATATATATATAGTCTCCAACTTAGCCCATTGAGACATATTTACTATGCGAGGAAATTAATATCCCAAATAAGTTTTGTGTAAATTTGTCTGAACTTTTGATTTTATAAACTACTTAAAAGTTATTTTTGTCTTGTTAAAATTCTAGTCATCATATTAATTATAAATTCTAACAATATTAAAAAATACCAATTTATACAACCATAAATTTAGTAAAAAACTAGCTCAACTTTATTAGAGAAAAATTGATTTTAATGCATTTTGGATACAGTGAATACTATGAACTATTATTTTAGGCACCGATGGATGAAACACAACGTGCCAAATAACCGATTTGTTCCTTATCGTCGCACGTGCCAATTGATCACGGAGACCAAGAAGAAGGTAATTCAGACTCGGGCCCGAACAACGTGGGCCTCATGTCACGTGGGAGTCAAGCGTGCGAAGGACGTACAAACGGCGCCGGAATCGTTGACTTCTACCGACATGCCTGGCGGCACGTGGTATGTTCGGCCCAACAGCACGAGCTTCAAAGAGGACAGCTTGGTCCGGTTCAATGCACGCATGTCACCAATCTCATCCAAACTTCAGAGTTTAGGACCACTCTCTCATTCCCCATTTCTATTTCCGTTTTTTTAATCAACAAAATTATTAGCTAAATTTTCATATGAATTTTCAAAAATAATAAGTTCAAATTTTTTTTACATAAAATTATGTTGATACCGACATTTGTTGTTCCCAAGAGGATAAGAACAGATTTAGATAAACAGATAAGAGAGGTCGATGACGATTGTGAAGTTTTAGTGATTTGGAAGGAAAGATTAGTGGACGACTCTTTGGGTGTACTTTATAGTCAACTTCTCAAGAGACCGGACCTTCAGAAGATGCATCTCGTCAAGAGAAGGATTCATAGAAAAAGGAGAGTCGGACGCTCATGCCTTAGGTAGCCTCCGATGCTCAAATTAAGGAGGCTCCAAATGGAGGGGAGAGCAAGTAGTAGAATATTGAGAAAGACAGAGAGAGTAGAAGAGAGTTTAGAGGATTCCAAGTGAGAGTTATACAACAAGTAGGTGATTAGTCGTAGTGGAATCAAAGTAGTGTACTAGATACTAAATGATCTTGTTGTGGGCTGAGATCCTCCTTATATAGTCCCGAGATCGTTAGTCGGTTAGGAGTCAATTGGCTACTAGCTCGGAGACAGCAGGACATCAGCTCAGATACAGTTGGACGCTAGGTTTGAGGTAATTAGGTGTCAGCTTTTAGAATCGTCTAGGGTCATCCAAGCGTTTGCTATCATGCCATGTGTGCTTTGATATTTTAAACGCATAATAACAAGTTATAATATCAACCTTTCTAACAATCTGACGCTATTTGTACAAGCCCAACAAAAAAAACGCCACCAACTAATGCTATGAAAGAAATTCAATATTTTGGTGTTAAAAGAGGGTGAGTAGAGTAAATATCAATAGAATGATGGCATTCTTCACTTTTGTTTTATAATCTTCATTGATTAAATCATTGTTCTTAGATAACATTTCTGGTTTATCATCAAACCAATCACCGTCCCATTTGTGTCGTTTTCTTATAAATGAATAGATTTCTTTACATCGAATCACCGCCCAAATTTTTGCATCTTCTTGTCCATGAATAGATAGATATCTTTATCTGTATGTCTCAACTGTTACTTGATAGATAGTATTTGGTATGATAGCAACAACATTGATCAGCAAAACACTGCTTAATCATCGTACAAACCAATACCGAAGAAAGGCAAGTCCGCACCGATGACATTTACATGATATTTGCACACTAATTAAAAAAAAATTAACTATTCACATCACTTTTGATCAAGAATAAAATAATTTTCTCTCATTTACAGCAAAACTCTATCGGTCAGTTTACAAAGTGCGCAGACTTAATTGAACACCTGACCACACACCAAACAAACCAGCACACATTAAAGCTTCGGTAAAATCTCCGGTTAGGCAAATCGACAGTGTTGTCATGTTAATTATAATAACTGTTGTCAAATTATCTGCTTTGCGGTTGCATTGTTCTTCATCTACGATTTAACTGTAGGATATGCCCTCTGAGACTACATTGCTTTACCTGTTGTGAACTATGGATCAGCATCCAGAATGGGAATGCCGAAAGGAAAGCAAGTGAAACAATGGTAGCACTTACATGCAGCATTGCTACTGTCGAGAGGAGGTCTCTTGATTGAGCCAGCAAATCTTGTTCTAGTGCAGCCAGTTTCCCAAGCTCAGTCACAAAGTTATGTACTCCCTCTACCTGTAGACAAAGAAGGTTTTAGATAAAGCTCAAAGTATAAAATATGAAGGTTATGTTGTCTACTAGTTTCTCAACATAAAAGAAAAGGAGGTTCACAAGTCGAGATCAAACTTTAGGGTTAATGCAACAGAATCACTATAGAATCGGAGGGCTATGTTTCAAGACTGAAAGTTTTGGAGGAATGGTATCTGCCGGAAGTGTCTGCCGAACAATGTAGGTATATTTGAACAGCAAGCAAATGAACTTCATGATTTTACATGACTGTCGATCCACTAAGATTGTAATTTGTTTGGTAGATCAGTAATTTTAACATAAAGTATCGGTATTAGAAGATTACAGAGTAAACAGGGCATTTTAATGGCAAGTATAGCTATACCAAATTTGCTTCTCATGACTCTAATATCTCAGTTCGTGTACTAACCAGCTAGGATAGTTTGAGAAGTTTTAATCGTACATCATAAAAAAAATAATTCCAGTTTAGTGATGGTTAATCAGAGTTTCACCTTTGGTAGAATAGAGGAAATTGACAAATTCATTGCCTCCATGATATCAATTGCAGAACCAACAGCACCCTTGACAACTTGAACATCTACCTGTTGAAAAGAAAGGAGCGGTAGAATTTAGAAACCATTCCATTCCAAGATATTTTTTCCCACAACAGCGATTCTTAAAGTGTGAAGGTACAAACCCTTGCTCCATCGATGACAGGGAGGCGGAGAATGCTAGCCTTCAATGATTCAATAGCTCCCATTAACGAACTTGAATGTTCGTCGTCTATAAGAGACCATTCTTCCAGATAGGTCATCTGCAATGATCAAATGCAGTAGGATTCATAATTTTCTGAGATTTTCCAAATAACTATGCATGCATCTCAGCTTTGTGACTGCTGTGATTTACCAAAAAATGTAAAGCCTATATATTGAAGAGTCTTTTCTGTTTCTCATCCCTATAAAAGTAGAGCACATTTCATTTATATCAATGTTTTCTACATCAATAATTTTGGCAAAAAAAAAAAATGTTTATTGTTGACAGGAAGAGAAGGGCGTTTAAGATGGCTTGGACGTAAGGCCATGTAATCCCACAGACCGGTTCGAAAAATATGATAGTTTAGTAATAGAAGGTAAGAAGAGGGGTAGAGATAGGTTGAGGATTATGTGGAGAGAGATACCGTCTAAGGACCTACGTATATTAGATATTGAGCCGGATCTTGTTTTTGACAAAGCTACAAGGAGACAGAGAATTCATATAGCCGACCTCATTTAGTATGGGATTAAGGCTTAGTTGTTGTTGTTGTTGACATTAATTATCGAAAATTTCCTTCAATTACAATATAACCTTAAGAATCAGATTTCCATTGAGAGAGAGAGAGAGAGAGAGAGAGAGAGAGAGAGAGAGAGAGAGCAAACATGTAAAATAATGAACAGAGTATGAGAAAGAAGCCTAACCTGTTCTCTGAGAACTGAGGTTAGCCTTAAATTTTGAGTCAAAAGATGAAGCTTTGCCCTTCTACTTGTGACTGAATTTTGCAGTTCTGAGGTGGTTATCCAAGCACTATATAGACATTTCTATCAAAGATCAAATGAACAACATTAGCTAACAAATTTTCAATGACAAAAAGTTACAATAAACATCGGAAGATATGGAAAATTGAAATCATAAATATCAAGATTAGGAACTGTAACACAAACTCTATAATATTAATCTTCAAATTCCCAAAAACTTACTATTCTCATGAAACATATTTACCAAATGCATGCATAAGTTCACATGATCATTCACAGGACATCATCAATCCATATTGAGTTAAACCTTTGAACAAGCAATGCAAATGAATTTTCAGTAATGCATCATCTCTTCCATAAAGAAAATGCAAAGGCATTACCTCCACAGCCAATCTCTGAGCCGAAAACGCAGCATTCGACCTCGCATTGACGCAACGCCACTGCAAAAGCCGGTTATGGAGCAATCTAAGGGAGTGAGCTTCCTCAATCCTTCCCTCACCCTTCTTCCCTCTCCTCACTTGAGTAGCAAAGCTTATAATGGAGGGTGCATTGCCTTTATTTCTCACCATTAGAGGAGGACTTGGACTTGCTGCATTCTTAGTAGGAGGAGAAGGGGGTGGTTTCTTTGGGGGCAATGGAGAGCAAGGCTCAGGCAAGCGGCGGAGCCGGCTATTGGTCTCCTGCCAGAACCTTGCGGGAACCGCGCGTGCGCGAGCGCGCACAGGGGCGCCCGCGCCCTTCTCCGAGTTGCTCCCGGACGAGAGGCTATCACCGTCGGATGACGCGTCTCCGTCGTCGAGCACGAGGAGGCGGACAGTGGCAAAGGAGCAGTTCAAGCTTCTTGAAAGCAAATCCGGCTGGCGTTGCCTGGTTGCCGGCCACCGGGAGTTCTCTGACAGGGAGGCGTGGCGGTTGTGGTTGCGGATGGGATTGGGAGGTGAGGGTTTCTCCTTGCTGGATTGGAAGGAGAAGGACTCGCCTTGGAAGGAGACTGAAAGGCTGCGGGTGGTGGTGGCGAGTGATTTGGGGGAAGTCCGGGAATTGGAGCGAGAATGGTGGAGGACTGAGCTGGGAGAAGGCATGGGAGAGGAGGAAGAAGAAGAAGGAGAAGGAAAGGTGGAGTCTTTGGAGGTCTTTGGGGTGGAAATGGTGCCATTGTGGTTATCAGAGGGGGAGAGAGGGACAGCCACCATGGATGCAAAGTGGAGAAGAAGATGGAGTGAGAGAGACCTCTGAAGAAGCTCTGAAACAAAATTAATGGCTTTACTCTTTGAAGACTTGGAAGTGAAGAGGAGAGAGCTGAGTAGAAAGAGAGAGAGAGAGAGAGAGGGATGAATGAGTTTGTTGGAGATTAAGGTGTGGTGTTGTTGTTAGTGTTAGTTAAGTGTGTCATTTTGCTGGTTTGCTAAGATAGACCAAGGGTTATTAATCTTTTTAGAGAAAGAAAGAGAGAGGGAGAAAGACAGAGAAGAGTACTATTGTATTTTAGATTATTTAGATTTATTTGTTAAAATAATAGGAAAATTTGTTTGTATATATCTCGAAACTATTCTGATTTTGTATATACCTTTGAGAAAAAAATAACAATAAGTAATAAAAATTCCTCTATATTGTTTTTCTTTTACCATGGGGTCCTTATGTGGGGTGTAAGGGTGTAGTGTAATAGTATTTTAGTGTGTGTGTTTTGGGTGGAAAACAGTGCCAAATAGTGTCAGGAACCCAAATAATAATTATAAATGTACTCTCAAGTTTTCTATTTAATTATATATATACTCATAATGTTAAAATCTATTAACTACTGTTAACCTAAAGATTTTGATTATGGCTAAATTTGAATTATGAATCAAGAAAAATAATGTATTTTCTTATAAATCATTCACGATACTAATTTTTTCTTACTATATTGGTTTGTTATAACTAATCCGACAAAAAATGAGGCACACACGATGGTCAAAAAAAGCCTTTAGTTCACACATAAGGGAGGGGACCCCGGAAGACAACTAGAAATAGTCAAGTTGCATTGACACCAAACTCTATAATTAGCCATGTAACGTGAGACTGCGTGTAACTTTTATGATCATATTTATCATAAATAAATGTTATTTATCTATTTTTTTCAACCAAAAAAATCTTTTCAAGATATATATACAAAGAGTATAATAGTTTTTTCGCATAATATTAACTATGGTTGAATGACTTACATTAACCTCAGGGGTGTATAACTAATAAAACCAAAAACCTAGGGGTATTCAGGTAATTATGGTTTTTCTCAGGTTACACCTGCAAACAAAAAACCTAAACAATATTATATTCTTGCATTCTATTTCATTGAAGAATAGGAATTATATTGAAGGACAGTTGGCCAACTTAGGAAATGCTCATTGTATATAAAAGAAATTTGATTAAGATTCATTGTAAAGGTAGTAGTAAACTAGTATTAATCAAGGGGTTGCTTGAAGTGTATGCCATGAAGCATTTGGTATGTGGGAATTGATGTGGTCTTGGAAGGACAAGTAGATAGAGTGATTTGATAAGTATGATTCTTTCTTTGAGCTTTTTCTATTTTTTGCATTTAGTTTATGTGAGTTTAGGTTAGAAAGTATTTAACTTTGTGATGGTTGAACTACCTTGCTAATAGAAACTTTGTGCTGGTTGTTGAGAAAATTGAATAATAGCACCTACCAAGAACTCATTCATAAATCTCTATCAACTTCGATCCTAGCCGTCGATCTTGATATGAATGGTTGGATCTCATTATGCACAATCATCGGTTATATTATTTAGATTGGAATAGAAACAATGCCATAATGTTAGCTCATTTCCTAATCACTCACTAATCACAACACTATGACAACTACTCCTTAGTGATGCTATTTAGTTGTGAGGTTTCTAATTAGTTAAATAACTAAAAACATATTGGTTAGTAACCTAGTATTAAACCTTAATAAGAGAAATTATCGGAAACTCAAGTTCGATAATCAGAGATTATAGATTGGAAAAGAATTAGGGTATGAGTATTAGGACCCACTCCATTATAAATGATGGTCCATTAAGAATGTTTGTTAACAAAGTATCCTAACAATGGGAAGTGAATATTGGTTTAAGAGAATGATTTTGTCTGGTCTGGCCCCATTCTACATAGATATATATATTGGTCTAAAAACATTTGTTAGATTATGTATTCTAGACAATCAAAGGTGGTCTCAAATGCATGACAGTACGTCTAATCCAAGTAAAGGAATGATGGAATCTAATCAATGTATAATTTATTATAATAACACAATCTTACACTTTGTTCTAATTTCTTTTGAATGATACATGGATTGTCTTAAACATGTGAGGCACTTTTACTTCTTTTTTTTTTTCTATATCCAATATTAGATTTTGAAACATGATCTTGATTTTTTTTTTTTTTTTTTTGAAAGGGAATCTTTGTTGTGTGCTTTTTAGGAGTGAGAATGGATTGAGAGGCAGACAAGGGCACTATAGCTTGTTATAAAAGCAATGTTTCAATGATAGAGATTATAAGAAAGAAGTTCATTCATGAATCATGATGTTCAGTATACTCATTGAGTGAATTATAGATCTAAAATTTACCCTAAAAGGAAGTTAATGTCAAAGAAATCTACATCAAATTACTTCAATGTCAATCAAAGTAAAAAAAAAAAACAGATATATAAATGCAGGTGATATAAATTTCAAATGATAACAATGCTTAAATTATACAAGAAAAAAAAAACTTCATATGCATATTGATCACTTGAGATGTGAGATAGCATTATGAAAGAATCACACATGAGAATGGATTGCTTCCTGTTTACTACTCATCAGTCACATATAAAAAGTACCAGTGAGATGAGAAGAAAAGAAAAGAAAGCAATTCATACTTTGTTTCCTTTTCATCAATTTCTTCTCAATCCAAATCACCTGTAGGAAAAGAAAAGAAAACAAGAACTTCTTCGTGTGGATGTGATTTATTTCTGAAGACAAATAAACATTCAGATATTTTGGTCATTGGAATAAATGCTCTGATTTTATATAATTATGCTCAGACATTAGAAATTTCCAATTGAAGCATTATGAGTTGGATTTGATCAATCATACAATTGAATAATTAGTTGCGTTTGATTTTACAAAGCTTCATATGCTTTTATTTTATATTCTCATTCACCAATATAAATTTCTTGTTCCATAAATGAATAAAATACCAATTAAGGCGGCACATTTCTCACATCTAAAACCATAAAACCGAGAAATTTATAGACGAGCTCACAAGAACAAAATATCCATAATATAAAGTGTACACAATGCGATCCTTTGTTCCAAAACAAACATTAAATTGTATCAGTGACTAAACATTAGAATCCTGATCAGACAACAGCAGAATCATGGTGCCAAAGTTTGTTTCATCGATTTTTTACATATTTCATAGCTAGAAGTATACCACAAGAACTATAGATGAATTACAAATACACCTAACTAAATCAAAGAGAATGTAAACAATGCTGCCAATTTTCATTCAGCAGTACATTCAACAGGAAGAGTATAATGGAAGGATATGACAAAAAAGATCAAATTAGTTTTGCTTCCAATGAATCAAGATTTATAAATTCATATCAAACCCATTTGTGTAATACCTGAGTACACATCCCAGTGATCCCACAGTGTTGAGTATGGAGTTTCCAGAAAGAATTATAGTATACATCTGAAAGTGAGCATACAACACAACCTCACGCTATTTTGATTTCAAGACCCTCTCCAAGTCAGGTTCGTCCCCTGGTGGCTCCTCTTTGATAGATGAAAATTCGGGTAATAAGCTTAAAGAAGCCTCATCAGGAACTTCTTGTTGTTGCAGTGCGATTGTTCCAAAACAACTCTCAAGAGGCACAGATGGATCAATAAATCGGACCCACTGTTTATCCTTCATAAATTGGATAGCAGGGTATAGAACAAACCCTATCAGCATAACAATTCCACTTACTATAAATGTCCTGGCCGAGGCCAGACACATAACAAGAATAAGCAAGGCTGTGGGAGGAATACATATGACAACAGCCCCGAATGTCCCAACCGGAACCTTATATGGCCGGTGAAGGTCTGGTCTCTTTATCCTGAGTTGTATAAAAGCAGCAAATTCAAGAAGCATTCCCAGAGCATACAAGAAATTAAGGAACTCAATGATCTCCTGGAAGCTCATCCACGACAAGAATATGACTCCAGTTGCAGAGAACAAGATGCTAATTGTTGGGGTGCCATACTTAGACCTAGAAAAGCATCATTACAACAAGAAATCACTAAACTTTGGATAAGAAAGTCTAAGAAAGTTATATTCTCATTCCAGGGCACATTTCGATATCATTCAAGAATGACACTTGGATATCATGTTCCTCATGGAAAGATGATGTAAATGAGGTATAATACTGATTTTCAATCAAATGTCTTAAAATCCAAGAGCATAAAAATCCTCAGAAAAATGCAAATTTGATTGTCTGAATCTCTCACAAAAAGGCAAACTTTGAATGGTTTCTGAAAGCACAAGCATCATATCAATTGAATGCACTAAAGCTCCACTTTATGAGTATGAGAAAGAAGAGCAACAATCTAATTCTAGTATGAAGAGCACCATCCCAATTCAATATGATAAGAGCAACAATCTAATTCTGCTAGTTCACTAGATAAGTTCAATTGAAAAATCCTCAGAAAAATGAGGACTTTGAGGAAGAGAAGAGAAGAATGGAGATAGACCTGGAAGAGAAGAAAGCGGGGAGCATCCCAAGCTCACTCATCCCCAGAAGCTGGAAGGAATCCCCGCTCATCTCCGCCTCAAACAATCCCATGTTGGACATGGCCGCCGCCGCCTGGATCCACCACTTCAACCACGCACCACCAATGGCCATCCCCACCTCGGCGAAGTACCCATCTCCCCACTCCCCCGACTTCATCCCCTCCATCGCCCCAGTCCCGGCGAGCAACGGCAACAAGTACGAAGCCACGACAAGCACGAGAGCGCCGAACACCGCCTTCGGGAATGCTCTTGCCGGGTCCTCCACCTCACCGGCGAGCGTGCTGGCCTTGTCCCAGTAGTTGAGGTTCCAGAGCATGGAGTTGAAGTAGCCGCGGAGGTCCACGCGCTTGAGATCCGCCGCCAGCCATCGGCGAGGGCGGAGGCGTGGGAGAGAGAGAACCACAAGGGCGATGAAGGGAGAGAGGGAGAAGACGGTGAGGAGAACCGCGGAGATGCCGACAACGTGGAGGCCGCGGTAGTTGAGGCAGGTGAGGGCGGCGGTGAGCGCCCAGAGGGTGGGGAAACGGCCGGCGCCGGAGGAGAAGAAGGGGAGTGATGGCCGGAGGTAATCGAGGAATAGAACCGGATAGAGCGCGTTGTCCATGGCCCCGCTGGCCCATTTCCAGAGGCCTTCCTGGAAGGCGAGGAAAGGGCCGAAGGCGGAGGAGACCCAGAGGACGTAGCCGGCGTTGGAGGGGAGGGAGGAGGCGAGCTCGGCGGTAATTAGGGCTTCGGGGAGGCTCCAGAGAACGGGGAAAACGAGAAGCCCAAGGAGCGGAAGGAGGGGGCCAGCGCCAGCTCGGACGGAGTCCTCGAGCCCGAATGGCCCGCCGGAGACGTCGTAGAAGATGAGGGCAATGAGGGGGAGCGTTGTGAGCTTCGCCCCCGTCCTCTTCGCCGGAGAAGACGGTGGTTTTCGTCCATGGGCCGCCACTGGGCCCATTGGGCTTCCAGTGAGACTAATCGAGATCGAGTCCAAACTCCAACAAGACAGGCCGTTGACTTATCTACCAATAGAGTGATTACTCCTAAAAAACTCTCAATAAATATATTTTTTCGAAAATAAAATTTTACGAAAATTTTTTATTTTCTAAAGAAATTTTTTTTAAAAAATTATTATTTAAATTAAACCGTGTAAAAATTCCACGCATATCCTCAAATGTCTAGCAGCTTCTGCTCACGAAGACAGCGACTAACCAACGAAAACGAAATCTCAGCCCTCCGATGAAACGACATGCTGCAACGTGGCATCATCCTAGTGAGCCAATGTGTCTGTTGGGCACGCTCTTAAAACGACCAAACGTTGTCGCCACGTGGTGAGCAGCTAAGTGGGCCACGCGTCACCTAAGTCCCTTTCACCACCGGCCTTGTTCCTTTTTATATACCCCATAACCACCTCCATTAGAGAGCTCTCTCTCTCGGTGTCTGTCTGATGATGGAGTGGTGGGATAGAGTGGTGATCTTGCCGGCGAGGAGAGTTTGGCTGGGGATGGCGTCCAGGCTGGGGATTCGGAAAACTGGTAAGTGGTGATCGATCCATACTTGAGGTCTTATACATATATAGAGAGAGAGAGTTTGACTCTAATCATGGAGCTAGAGATGTATATATAGCAGGGCTGGGGAAACTAAGGAAGCAAGTGAGGAGCTGTGAGTACGAGGACGTGCGCATCATGTGGGAGCTGCTGAGCGGGCCTGAGCGCAAGAAGAGCACCACCACTGGCCGTGTCTTGGCTGCGTTTCACTGGCCTCCTTATAACCTTTGCTCCACCTTCTGATCTCTCTCTCTCCCCAGTTTCCATTGTAGATACCATTTGGTACAGATCGAGATGTATTGTTTGTGAAAATTAAACAGTCTTTGGAGATCTCTGGTTCTTTCTTCTTCTTCTACTACTTCTACTATTACTACTTCTACTGTGTTATAGTCTCTGTGTGTATCTTGTTGAGAGAGAGCATTGAAATAAACAAGTACTTTTTCATGGATATCTTTGATTGCTTCTAGTTAATATTCTTTTACTGTGGTTACTGTGATTAGTTTATGGAATAAATAATGTTCTGTGTGTGTTTAATTATCTAGAGAGAGCATGGAGATAGACATCTTTGATGGAATAATTGTATTATGGCATCATGTGTTAACTCTACTTGGCTTTTGCTTTAAACTCAAGCAAAGAGGCATATTCCATTTAACTTTATTCCCTGAGTCTAGCTTTAATGCTTTGATATCCTCAAAAGGATAAAAAAAAAGAACTTACTTTAGTTCTATTTAGTTTGGTTATTTTCTTGCCACTATACTCTTTTTTTGTTGTTAAATATTAGTAATTCTAAATGGAGTTAATTAATTTATTCCCTTATGCATCAAGACAATGAATGCATCTTAGCATTGTACTCCAACTTCAACTATGGAATCATTCTAGATAGCTCATATAGAACATATGTGTAAAACCATTAACATGAACTCTAATTAATTAGAGAAGTGCTTTGGATTATTGAACTTAATCATTAATTTCTCAATAGCACAATAATAGCTTACGTGATTCATGAGCTTTTCTTCTCTCTCTTTATGGTCCTAGTTAATCAAAACCAAACATATTAATTTAATTGGTTTGGTTCTAAGTGTGGGGGAGATGGTCATCACTCTCATCACTCTAAGTGACACCTGTTTTGGTTTCTACTTAGTTATAAGTTTGTAAGGGAATCACTAATCCACTAAATAATCATCAAATAATGCAATTCATTTCATATTCTAAGTTTAAGAAGTTTGGTTTTTTATGAATATATTACAGTTTGATTAGTCAAACCCGTTTCTTTGACCATATATCATTGTTAATTAGCCGCCTTCATCTTGTTTTAATTTTATTTTTTGTCTCATTAATTAATTAACTCTAATATACGCAACATGTACATTATTATTCCAAAGGGGTTTTCCAAACAATACAAAGCACGCGACTTCCACGTGACTTCTATTATTCCAATCAGAGAAAATACAAAAATAACAATAAAAATAAAAATGAAAACTCTCCCGTGTGTAAAATGACCACAATACCCTTGCCTAATGCCTAATTAAAAACGGAGCAATCACGGCGTATGTTGCCGTTGCGCCCGGTCTTGACCCCGACCCGACCCAACCGCGTCATGGCACCAATGAAGGCCTGTTGAAAGGCTGCCGAGTTTTGGGCCCATGTGTTAACTGTGGACTTGGATCTTGAATCAGTGAACAGGGTTTGGTCTGATGTGAATAGCCCCTTCCCCTCTTGGAGGTTCTTGTAGTACTGGTTATCAAAGGTCTGGGGAGTGACAGGGTCCATGTTGATGGCTATGCTTGGGTCTACATTCTTAGGACACATGTCCTGTAATTGTTTCGCGTAAGTTTGGTTCAAGCTCGGGTCGATCGGGTTCCCACTACTGAACCCGTAGATCCGGTTCGCGAACCTATTGCAATGGGAGAATCCAAGTGTGTGCGCACCTACAAGGATATATATATGTAAATATCAATATAACATCATTAATTTTCGAAGACGATATATATCGATTGAAACTTCCGGAATAGATTTCGTGAAATGATCTCAATCATCCACGCTAAATTACCGAGATGATGGTATTGATGATCCTCGAGATAGCATTGATGGTTGAGATCATTTTATAAAATCTATTCGGGAAGTCTAATCATGATATATATCATTACTCTAATTTTCTAGCTAATCATCTTATTTCCAAATTATTCACTATAATTATAAAAGAGTCGAGGAGTTTTTTATAAATACTAAGATTTCAGGGATGTATATGATAAAAAAAAAAGCCATTTGAAACTTATTCACTATAATAACCAAACAAATGAGTCTAAAAGTACAGTCCAAAACAATCTTTCTCTTCTATCAATGGACATAACATGTGGAGTGGGGAAAAGGTGTGCAACCTAAAAGACATACACACATATCTAGGAACCACCAAATGATATGATGATAATAATAGAACTTTCTCTAGTTATATTACTGTGATTAAATGAGTGGAAAGTAAAATAAACAAATTAATATATGAAATTAAACAAGTTTTGCTTCAATTCAAGAGTGCTGATCCCATGGTCTCGGTACCATGGAGTCATCCATGGTACCGAGACGTGGCATCAGCTCGGTCGCAAAAGCTGCTCGGTCTACACATCCCGAGGCATGCCATAAAGCAAGCTTCGAGATGTGTGACATGTACATATCCCGAGCCGTCCTTTGTGGCCGAGATGATGCCACGTCTCGGTACCATGGATGACTCTATGGTACCGAGACCATGGGATCATAATTCTCAATTTAAAGGTATCATTTTCAAGTTTGATCAACTAAACTAATCACTGTCATGTATATGAACCAGTTGTTTTCAGGCTGGTTTTTTCTTCACCAAATCCTTGTTTGCAGACTTAGTCGTCCTTGTTCCCAGAATTAGCCAAAGCTTGTGAGTCTTGACCAGTAGTTGAAATCAATTGATTAATGAAATTTGAAATAATTTGCTGGTTTGATAGCAACATTCTAACTAATCTCATGGACTAATTCCACCATTATTTCTAACTAATTAATAAATTAAAATTAAATACCTGAAAGGGCGATCATATCGGCTTGGGAGAGCTGGTGTTGGGAGAAAAGAGAATTGAGTTGATTTAAATTAAAAGAAGGTTGTGGTAATTTCCCTTCAACACTTGATGCTGTTGAACTCAATCCGTCTAATCTCCCCAATTCAACTGCATATGATGGTCCTCCAGCCTGTTTAAGGAACACAATTATTTTTTTTTATATTTTTTTAATATAAAATAAAAGAGTTTTTTAGCATAACAGTAAAATTGCTGACTTGGAAGTCACAAGTTTAAGAGTACAATAGATCAAAGTGATCCGATCTTTTCCCAGACTCATGCATAGCGGGAGCGTTATATCACCGGATTGGTTTTTTATTTTTTTTCTCAATATAAAAAATTTATATAATGATTTATAAAAAAAATAAAATAAAGGAAATATTTTTCTTGTTCTTACGAGAGAGATGACATCTCTAGTGGCCATTGCGAGAATATCGGCACAAGAGACCTTGTTCTTGCACTGGGAGACGGCGTCGACGGCGGCCTTGGCCTTGATCACGGTGTCGAAACCATCGCCGGCCAAGGAGAGGTTGTCCGAGTGATCCTTCTCCGCCTTGTTGTTCCCTGTGGAGGCTATTATCACGGAAGCATCACAGCCCTGTAAGTCATTGGGGAAAAACCTCAAACACTTTGTCTACGTACATGACTCAAACTCAAGAACTACTCCAGGACTACTACTATACCTCAACGAAACAATCATGGAAGAAGAGACGAAGAGTTCCGGGGACGGTGACAAAGGTCTGCTGGAACTTGGCAGTGACGGCTTGCCTGACTATGGACTCAACGTTGGGGCAGGTCTTGGAGTAGTAGTTCTGTGAGAGCTGGGCGTAGCTGAAGCTGAGGTTAATGAAGAGCAGCAGCAAGAATGCTGCCTCCTTCGCATGGCCCATGGAAGAGAAGAGAAGAGAAGAGAAGAGAAGAGAAGAGATTGATGGTGAAGAAGAGCTAGATTGGAAGGGAGGTTGGAGAAGAGGTGGATATATAGGAAGAAGAGCAAGTGGTCTCTTTAGAATAATTTAGTTTGAGAGGTTCCAAATGAGTTCACGGCCGCCATTGTTATCCCCATGACCAATCATAGCCTCATCAGCCAGCCAACCAACCTGTGGGAATTACCAAACAACGTGCTGTTATTTAGCTTCTACTTTTAATTTTAATTTTCAAAATAATGAAGGGCCTTTCTGCATATTTGCTCTTTTTTGGGTTAATCTGGTTATCAATATCATACTACATATTCATTGCAGAAAGGAGTAAACATACAACCAGGGAATATGAACTACTACAATAACAAAAGATTATCCGAGAGAATAGTAATTAACAGTCACAATCACCTTTATAGTGAAATCAGTATACCAATTTAGAATAGATACAGGGCTTAAGAACGACATGAAAATATATTTGTTGAAAATTAAGTGTTTTTAAAAAATTAAACTATTTTTTTTTATTAAAGTGGATAAATCACATTCATTTATTGAATTTTGAAAAATTATATAATATTACATAAAACCAGACCCCATAGGGGTGGGTACAACCAGTCCAATAGTTGGACCGGCCAGGGTGGGTGTCTCCCCTAGAGACCTTTGTCCCTCTGGACAAGTGGGTTCCCGTAGTCATGTGAAAATCAAGCTATTCACATGACTAACTCGGGAGGACCGGATTCTCACAATAAAGATACTACATAAATGAAACTGGAAAGGGACCCGAACAAAATGTTTTGTGTTTTCTTACCAATCATCCCAATACTTTCTCATATCATCTTAGTTTGATGTAGTACATCAGTAAAAAAAAATATTATTGATGGTAGTTTAATCACTAGTTAAACAAAACCTTTAATTAGTAGAAGATGACATCTCCACATTAGGGTAGGGTGAAGCATAAGGAGAAGCCTAAGGTAACAGGACTCCCTTTGTTCTAACTTCATTTGTATTGACCATATAGGAAGGGATCCTATGTAACACTCTTTTAACCCATTAATAAATCATGATTCATCTATTTTTTCCAAAAGAAAAAACACAAATTTTATTGATTAGACATTGGATTACTATTTTAATTTTATTAATACAATAATATCAATGAAATCATTGAAATGTGAGATTAGTTTTTATCTAAATTACATTATTTTGGCGGCATAGGTAATAAGGTGGAGTTTGTACATGAATATAAAATAAATTTAGGGTTTTATGTGAAAAAAAAACCAAATTATAGAAAAGTCCAGGATAGACAGCTATGTATGTGTGGTTGGTGGTGTGATAGCTCATTAGCTGGGCCGGCTTGTGAGTAGAAAGATTGACTTATAACTAACATTTGTTTGGGTTTTTTTAACGTTTTAGCATGGATTTTATCGTTTTATGGTATTTTTATTATTTAAATTTGGATACAAGATGTTTTAATTTTGAAGGGGTGGTGTAATTTTGCATGCACGTCCCTATCAAAAGTCACAATTAGATAACGTGGAAGTCTGTACTTCGGAATCTTCTTCTCTAAAATGCTTCACAGCTAGAAGCCTAAAATCTCAGTGGACACCCTTGATAAACTTGAAATTCTGTTTAGCCCCTTCACTTTCAGAAATTATATTGAGTTTAATTTAATAATAAAAACATGAAGTATATTTCATGTGATGTTAGAGTTTCAACTCCCAAGTGTTGAAGTTTTACTAAAATTATCAACTCGTTTTAATGATAATGAATTTTAATTGATAAAAAAAATTATACTTTCCTCTTTAGTTGATGTGAAATTTCAACTGATGATATGTTTTTCGTGGTTAATTGATTGATCCAAGTGATTAATGAGTTAGGTACATAAACTTGAAGAAATCATATTGAAAAATTCAATCTTGATTGACCTTATAAACACGTTATTACTCATTAAACTAAAAACCTCGATAAAGACTAATAACTAGAAAAACATTAGAATACCAAAGGCCTACAGGTCTTATAGTACCAGGGTCCCCTGTTAAAGGGTTCGTTCATAGGAAGGTCCCACGTTAATTCGAATCCCCCTATATGGGGTGAGGGCATTTGTGCGTGAGCCTTTGGGTGTTTTGCACCGTGTGAGCCTTCGGGTGCTCCTGTGCATGGATGTACGTCCCTTGACGATATGCTCGGGAGGGCGCTTGCTTGTCGTCTTAGTCAAAAGAAAAGAAAAGCATTAGAATTAGTCTTAAGCACTTGACCATCACTAGAAAGAGTACATTAATTCGATAACCTACCATTTGCAAACATTATATATATAATTAGCCAATTAAGTGATTAATTGACTGATCTAAGTGATTAATGTGTCGATATTTAAATTTGAAAAAATCACACTGAAAAATTCAATCTTGATTGTCCTTATATACACGCTATTACTCATTAAACCAAAAACCCCGATAAGGACTAATTAGCTAAACAAACATTAGAATTAGTCTTTTTTTTATAAAGTGGATAAATCATAATTTATTTATAAATTAATTTAATAGAAGAACATTAGAATTAGTCTTAAACACATGATTTGACCATCAGTAGAAAGAGTACATTAATTCGATAATCTACTATTTGTAAAAAAATCATATTGAAATATTCAATCTTGATTGACCTTATAAACACGCTATTTATTACTCATTAAACCAAAAACCTCGATAAGAACTAATTAACTAGAAAAACATTAGTATCAGTCTTAAACACAAGGTTTGACCATCACTAGAAAGAGTACATTAATCTAAGCTTTGGAGGAGTAAACATGTAATTACAAATTCTATAAAGTTGATTATGTTATAATAAAGATATTTCTTTTTAACAAGGTTTCTATATTGTCCCAATGAGTATAAAATGAAATACATGAAAAAAATATATTTTATTATCCAAGCACTACCTACCAAAGTGAGATAATGGATCAATCAAATGACAACTAATATATATATATTTTTTGGTTATTAAATTAATTATAGTTTTGGTCATAGTTGAAGAGTTTGAAGTGAACACGTTATACAACACGCTCATGGTGTTCAGTATCACCGACTACACATGATTTCTTTAACGTGTATTTCATTGTTTTCATTAATCTAATATAAAGTTTAGATAATTGAATATTTCGTTTGTATATTTCTTATAATTAAATGAATTAAGTTGAACTTTTTATCCACTTTAATTATAGTTATAATTTAATAAGTTGAAATTATTAAATTATGATTATAATTCAATGATGCATAAAATTAATGTAAATAAAAACTAAACAAATATTTATAAACATAAAATTTAAAATTTTCATTAGCAGAGCTTCCATTATGCCATACGAGCTTGCCTCGGGATTCACAACTGACAGGCTAATCCCGAAGCATGATGGACGGCCGTGATGTCTTATCAATGATGCTAATCATCTCCAATTCTAAACGCGGCCCTCTTCTACGCGCCAAAATTCAGAGCACCTCTTTCTCTCTCTCTCTCTCTCTCTCTCTCGATCTCTGGTTTCTTGATTAGGGTTTCGTCAAGCCGCCATGGATGATCCCTCCTTCACGAAGTACTTCGAAAGCGGTGTGGTCCGTGTCTGATCTCTTCTCACTTGCATCTCTTTCTAATTTTTTGAAGGCGTGTTCGGATTTTGGAACAATCGAAGCAAATAAAAGAAATCAAGAAAAGAATTATATGAAGAAAAATAATTTGTTGATTGGTTTATTTCCTTTGCTTTTCTTGATCTCTGTTTTTCTTTTAATCCAAGCAGATTCCAGACCCTGGGACTTCTGTGAGGTTTTTTGATATGCAGAACGATAGAATGCATTCCAAGGCCAATCTGGACGCTTATGTTGCCTGGCGAAATCGCGAGATTAGCAGCCGAGCCGATGCCAATGGTATAAACTCTTGATTTATTCTTGTTTTTGTGCGATTGGTCTTGTCCATAAATGTTTTGAATCATCTAAGATTGAGAGTGATGCTTCATCTTCAAGATACACTTGTTGGTTTTTGGAGAAATAGAATCAATAGATTTTGGTTGATGGGTACTGGGTAGCATATACTTGAAAAACATTTTTAAATTGATGAAAAGTTTTAAAAGAATTGGTTCCTTCTCCCTGGCATTCTATGTCATATTAATTTATTCTTCACCTAACCTCAGAAGGATAATAAATGTTATCTTTTATCTATGCATATTAATCTCACGCAACACATATTTAGATAGGTATTAATATTATGCAGCATGTGTTTCCATAGGAAGTTTGATGCTTTTCATTTTCTTAATAAAGTTTGCCATTTATCTGTATTGAAAATCTGTTCCTTGGTTATTAGCTTGAATCTGATTATATATGGCTGGGACTCTTGACATATGCACCGCCGCAGAAGTCACTTAATATTCGATTAGAAAACTCAGATGATCCTGTGTTTTCTGTCACAACTCTTCAGCACTTGAATTCTGGTTTCCTCTCTGACTGGAAACTTGAAAGGAATTTCTCTTAAGCCCTTTTATGATAGCTGCATTTTTCAAATTTGATTCTGAGATGGACAAACAGCTGGAAAATGAAAAACATTAACTAGTACAATGTTATAACGTTTTGCGTAATCTTTCATGTGTTCACAGCCACAGAATTATTCCAAACGCGTGATTCTACAACTAGAGAGTTATATGAACAATTGCATTCTTCTTATCAAGGTGTGAATCTAGTCAAAGATTCACTGGCAAACACGGCCCAACATTCTTTTTGGACTCATGGTTCTCAGATCACGCGGGTTAGCTCCATTATCTTACTGTTTTCTTCCTTCATGTTCTTAGACTTCATAGCCTGCAATAAGAGTATTTGAGGAAAAATTTTAAGAGAAGGTGCATAAACTTTTCAAAACAGATACAATAATAACTGAACAGTGTATGTGGATGAAATTAATTGCTCGCAGATGAATAAAGTCTTCCTCACATCTTAGTATTATTTCTTTATAGTCAAATTGAATTATCTAAAGCAACTTATACCTATAACATAAAAAATGATAGTGCTTTTATCTTGGCAAAGAATTGTAAATACGTGGTCCTTAATGCAAAAAATAAACTTCAAGAATCAAATAGTATTTATCGTTGCTTGCCTTTCCTATTGTAAAATGACAAGTAAGAAGTAATGTGGAATATTTAGTTGTATTGCAATCTTACTTTTAGTAATTCTGCCAACGCTTAGAAGGTTGTCTACAGTTGCAATCTGCCATTTGTTCATCTGCCAGTTAGTAAATTGCCCAATGAAATCATATGGATTGTTTTTTGAATATTAATAGTTTATAGTTTTTGATGATTGCTTTTGGAATATAAATAGTTTATGTATTTTGGAGATTGCATTTATGTAGCATTGCATCTTATAAAATATGCCTACACTGCTTTATCAAGTATGTTTGTCACCTGTATGAACAGATAACCTCTCAAATTTTACCTAAAACTCCAACTTCTTCAACTGCAACTGCTTTGACTACTACTCCAAAAAAGAAGCGTTCTGTTCGATTGGAGACACCAATTGGAGCTTTAGACGCTTCTTCAATGTATCACTTAAATCCATCCTAAAACTGAATTGTGTGACTGGCATCCCAAATAAGTTTTTGTCTCTCTTTGTTGGTAGAACTGATAACCTCTGTTGGTTGGTTTCATTTAGGAAGAAGCAGAAGATGACTGTATCTTCAGTTGATCACATTGGAAAACTCAATGATGTAACCGCTTTCACTGAAATTAATCTGAGGGTATGGTAGTTTTTTCGTTTTTTTCCCTCATGAAGTAGCCCTTTGGTGAAACTTTGTTTTAATTATCATCATTCTTGAATTATCAGCCCAGATCTAATATTTGTTTGACCACTAAGTGCTACAGGATGAAGAAAAGATGCTACTGTCTGCTCCCAAGGAGGGTCAAGTTTCGAAAGCTACAGAAAGACTTGTGGAGGAAGAAGAAGGGAGATTGATTCTACAAAAGGACCCTCTTCAGAAAAAGCTAGCGAAAATCAGTCAAACTCTTCTCCTGAGAGCTATATTTCAAATTTTCAACTCCATAGTCCGTAATTTAATTCTAAACATAAAATTCTTGATTTCCTCTTTCTATGACAGTAACCAAATGTGGCATAGCGAGTATAGGCAATGATGTCGAACGTCTCCTATCAATGGTGAGACCCTATTTTTTCTTCTCTTCTTGGATGATATTTTTTTTTTTGATTAAGTGGATAAACCACTGCTTTATTTAATTAAGATTCTTCTTGGATGAATTTGACTGAAAAAGAACTTAGTTAAGATTATTCTTCAGTGCGTGGAGGAACGGTTGCGGAATTTGTTACCTAATCTGATAAGGCTGTCCAAAAAGGTAAAAATTATTGACTCAGTACTTCTCATTGCATTACATCTTCTAATAACTCACCTTACAGACTTACAGTACATTTGTAGAGGGAGGATGTCGAGAAGTCAAGGCATCAGGTTGTTGTTACTGCAGATATTAGAAGGCATATTCTTTCTGCGAACCAAAAAGCTAAGAAAGATCATGTGAAAAAGCACTCTGAAGATCCTTTTCAAAAGAAAACGCACCCTGAAGAAGTTAAGAAGATTCCAAAACTTTTAGATGTGAGTAGCTTCGTTTTTCTTTTTGAAAAAGAGTTGCTTCATTTTCCTCTTCATTTATGTGTATTAGAGAACCCGAGTTGTAGTTCCATTTGACAGTGCTTTAGGTTGGGTGAAACAATCAGATACATCTATGCTTACACTCTAATACATTTATGTGTATTAGAGAACCTGAGTTGTAGTTCCATTTTTCTCTTCATATCCATTTGACAGGGCATGCCAGGCGCGCAAGCGCCAGGTTCTCACTCAGGTTATTGAATTACTTCTATGGACTTCTTTTGCCTTTCATCCATATGGAAATTAGTTTAGAATGCATGATTAATCACTAAATGGATACGGTAAGTTATTTACATGCCTCCTTGGACATGTACGACTAGAGTTGTTTGATAAGTATATATTCAAGTCTCATTATCTGTTCTTACATTATTATACATAAAACAGCTCACCATCATCCTAATTGTGTTGGGAACAATCACACATCAACTTTGATGAGCTGAAACCACAGGTATTTGTAAATGCAGGAAGTAAAGGATACTTGCATGAATGCTAGCAAGTTCGAGGTCAAAGACTGTTCAATGGTACCTTGTCTGAAATACATTTATATTTGCACAAAAGAATTTGTTTGCTTTTCCAATCTTGGCTGAAATACATTTATCACAAAGAATTTGTTTGCTGTTCAATGATACCTTGGCTGAAATGCATTTATATTTGTAAATGCAGGAAGTAACGGATACTTGCATGAATGCTCGCAAGTTAGAGGTCAAAAACTGTTCAATGATACCTTGGCTGAAATACATTTATCTTTGCACAAAGAATTTGTTTGCTTTTCCAATCTCCCTTT